>KE372620.1:314836-331418 GCA_000418225.1 Zizania latifolia | reverse complement strand
TACTATTATACCTATTAAATACTTATTTCGTCTTATAATATAGTAACTTATGGTTATATTTGATATTTCTATTTTATAGGATGCATGGAGTACATATCTAGATGAGGCCTATAGTTTCGGAGGGCCCAGCGGCTGGCCCACTCGCCTTGCCTCAGGTCCGGGACAGGCCCTTGCTTTTATTCGTTCTGGTTTTTACGGAAACCAGTTCGATTTCCTCGTGAACCCGTCAAAATCCCCGCGTTGCAAAGGGCGGTTCCATTTATCTCTGTCGCAGGGCATCTGCACCGACGACGAGCTGCCGTCTCGCCGGCCAGGAATCGTTCGGCGCTGGCGCGCGGCAGGTGGGTCACGCTCCACCTCATTCTCTCGTGCCCGGTCTGAGCTGTGGCCACGACGGGATTCTGTTCACGCAATGGTCCCGACCGGACGTGTAAAGCTAACGTTGAAACGGAGCCGTACCTAACCGCCACCGGGAGCCTGCACACGCACACACACATCTCGTACGTAGTCTTTCTCGTGCCGTCATGATGCATGGCAACGAATCAGGCGGCCGGCGGCGGCGGCGCGACTCGCGTGACCAGCGTCGCCCGTGTGCCGTGCCCCTCCAGGACGCGACCGTAACCACATGGGGGCGGAGCCAGAGATAGATCAGGTGGTACAACTGAGCTAACACGTCTTTTGCTAGCCATTTGCATCTGTAAAATTTTCCGCAGTATTCTGATACGATTACGAAGTCAAGTGTGTTTGTTTGTTTGGTTTAATTTTTTAACCCATTTCTCACTTAGAAAGTAGTTAGAAAGTTAAAAGATGAACTAAATAAAATATTAGATAAAACCAGCTTTTGCAACTACGACAGCTTTTGGCAATACATAGTAAAAGTTATCAATCATATAGATTTTATAACTTTATGTTTTACGTTGTCCGACCCTTTCATCGGTTCATATATTCACTGTTAATTAAAGTATAAAAATCATTATTTTATATTGTTAAGCTTTATGAAATCGTTCTAATTCATGACTACTCTAACCAAACCACTTCAAATATTTTTATAGCTTATAGAAGTTTTTTTAAATCCACGTTAACACCAAATTGTGGGATCGTGCATAACTTGAACTCCTAGTAGTACATAACCTGGTAACACCAAATCTGATAATTATAGAAAGTTTTTCACCAAACAAATAAATTGATAAAAACATTTTCATTGAACCAAACACATCCCACGTACTTCTACCTTACCAAATTTCATATTGTCAAATATTTGATAGGGTTAAATCAAGCTACAAGCCAAATAGCGTTTACAGGCCTAAAACGGACTGCTTAGGGATAATTGGGATGTAATGTTCAGTTCCAAACACCTGAATTTTCAGGTAAAGCAATTTGTGGTAGTTGGAGAAATTCCGTGCAGGAACAAGCGTGGACGTGCGCGCGCACCAGTGCAAGGGTGTGCTCGTCTACTTTATTTTATCCTTAACCGCTCGTGCGCAAGGGGTTGTCTCCACAATTTAACTTCTAGCAGCACTATCATAGCAAGTACGAAATATGTGACCGTATAAAGCCCCAAATCCTAAGGCTTTCTGGTTAGGCCAAGCATCACGTGTATATTTTCAGATAATTTCAATTTGCTATAGATGTATAGACCGGCACTATTAAAAAAAATAATTTTTGCAGACGTTTTCTATTTCACTGTATAGGCAGTTCAAAAGAGAAACCGTTGTGTAAATCTCAGACCGGTCTCAAACCGGTCAGCATAACACTTGCAATCTATTTCTATAGGTGGCTTGTTTATGTGAACCCACTGTAGATATACAATATTTCGAAAAACTTTATATCACATACGATTGTGTATTCACCTATAAAGATACCAAATTATTGTAAAAATAATTTCCATAATAGTATAGGTTGATTTATTTAGTCCCACACGATATCTAATCTATCCGAAAGTTCGTTTTCTAATTATCATGGTCATAACCACCAAGAGTGTCGCTCCGATATATCTTCTCGAGTCTCATCTCTCGGTCTACGTTTGGAGTTTGGTAAATAGTCTTGAAAGTTTTGGGGAAGGCACTATCAGCAGCCCACCTTTGCAAAAGATTGCACTGCGACGGAAGAGCTTAGTGGAGATTTTTTTTAAAATAATATATTTTTTATTCAAAATTACATTCCTGTTATGCGATCTAAGAAAATTACAAAAATAGTCCTTTGTCGACGGATAAAGTGCCGAAAAGGCTCCATCACCAGTAAATTGCTAACAGAGGCCTCTATTGACAGAGAAAAAAAATTGTAGGGCACAAGAGCGGCGTGGTGAGCCGTCGGGCGAGCGCGGCTAGTGACGTGGGACCAACCAGCGCGACACATGGACCGATGAGCATGGGCTGCGAGACGCGTAACGGCATTAATTTGCGTTGCAGGGACCGGACTAGGCGGGATAGCATTAACTCGCATCAGGGACCGGACCGGGTAGAACGGCGGGCGATGTGCGAGGCGGGCACGGGCGCCCTAGCGCGCGCCGAGTGGCGAGCGACGGTCGACGGGGCACGGGAGGCGAGGCGACCCGGCGGGCACTTGGATGGGCGCAGGCGACCGAGCGAGCGCGTGGGCGGACTGCACGTGGCGTGAGGCGGGCGCAACGACCAAGCGAGCGGGCACGCGCAGTGCGAGGCGGCAGGCGGGCGCACGTGCCCGAGCAGGCGCGAGTTGCGAGGAGCCGCATGCGCGACATGAGGTGGCTTGTAGGCGGGCGGGCACGATCACGATCGCACTGCCGCGGTTGCGTGGGCACGGCGTGAGGGCAGGGCGCGGCTCAATTTTTTTCTCTGTCGATAGTTGAACTATCGACAAAGGCCGGTCAACGTCTTTATCGGCAATTGACCGCCGATAGAGTCTCTGTCAGCAGATACAGAGCCTCTGTCGATAATTCATTTGCCGACAGAGGACTATTTTTGTAATTTTTTGAGATTGTACAACATGAATGCAATTTCCAATAAAAAATATATTATTAAAAAAATTCCGTAGTGGAAGCCAGGTCAAGGTTGATCTCTTCCGTGCAGCTGGGGGCCGGCTTGCTTTTCACCTGCAATGATAAGGAGACGCACCCGGCACCGCCGGCCCAAGCGAGCTGGGCGCCGGGCCGGCGTGCTACCCTGCTCGTGTCGCCCCGTATTGATCAAACCAGCAGCTGTTCTTACAATTTATTGCTAATTTTATTACTTGCCTCCGATATTAATATGCAGCTAAGGCCACTCGTTTGTTGAATCCACCTAACCCAGATGATAAAACAACAAAGATCCGGGTGGTGATTTCATGCAAAAATTCATGAAGAGATCAGGGCGCCTACATGGCCAGGTTTGCACTGAGAAGATGGAAGAATCTTAGGTGCATAGTAGTATAATCTTCTTAGCTAACTGGTTAGTGGCATAGTGGTGCCGCTAGAACAGACGAACCAATGGCCTGAGCTCGATATCATGTAATGGATCCAGAACTGACCCAACAACCCGAGCCTAACTTCAGCAATCAATTATCAATGTATCGCCCATTTATTAGAGCCGGAAAATAGACTCAGGCACAGTGAAGCGTCCGTGCACAGGACGGTCCCGCGTTTAAGCAATCCGGCGCTAGGTTAGGCGCACATAACTGATGCAGACATCTTCAAACACCAGAAGTTCCAGTGATAGCAACTTGCAAACCACCAAAGCCGAAAGAAAAGTCTGAAAAGTTCGGCTGGTATATAATACTACTAGTTTAGCCGGCTAAGCAATGGGGGCGTCATGAGTCAGCACATGGCCGCCTAACCGTCTCTGCCAGCGACCTCACGTGAGGCAGCCGTTTCAGACGAGTCCTCAAAGCTGCAGTTCAGAGTAGCAAAGAAAGATGGGCACAACATAAAGGTTGAGCATGGTAAAAAGGCTTTATTGGGGAAATCAGAGTGTTTCAACAAATAATTGCCAGAACGGATATTATACATGGAATGGACCAAGAACACCCGTAGAGCATATTTTAAGGCATAGTTTACTGTGATCAACTCAAAATCTGTTTTTGATTCTACTTTCCAAAACTTGGGGGGTAATAAGCAATTGACAACACAGATGATAACCAGCTCTATTGTCACCAGCAACGATAATTAAGTACCTTATGAACTTGGCATGTGCAGCCGCATGGACCGGTGGCGCTCAGGTTTCTATTCCACCCCAGACACGCAGAACTTGAGTGTGCAGTGTGCATCTGAGATCACAACTTCATGCAGAAAAATTTCCTACAGCTAATTTACGGAAATAACTTCTTTAACCTATTGATGGCAACACTCGCTGTCTTGTTCATGGGTTCCAGTACAAGGGCGTGGCTGAAATCTGCAAATGTAGTAAAGGAATAAAACAATAATTAAGCCCTATTACAGATGCAGATATACAAATTTTGGGGGTGGGTTGTTAATAATTACGAGTTATCCAGCCCCTTAAGTATCAAATAAACATGGAAACCTTAATTCAGGTTATTAGGTACAAAGGGAGAGGTAAGACAAACCGTCAACAGCCTCCTTATAGTAACCCAGCATCTCCCTTGCAGTGCCTCTCCGCAAATAAGCTTTTATGCTCTAAAAGAATAAAAGATTAATTTGAGAATGAATAGCAAACAGTACTCGCTCAATTGTGCAAAAAAAAATCAAACAATGTAACCTCAACTAGATTTAAGAGCATCTACTATAGAAAGTTTATAAAAAGAAGTCTATTAATAATAAATACAGCTACAATTCTTTGGACAATATAGGAAGAATTGCCCTCTATATTGTACTTCCTTTTTATTTCATTATTGATAACATATTAATAGTAGAATAATATAAGCAAATTTGAGTGTTCACAGCGTATAAAAGTTTGAACCAAGAAAGCAGATCTGAACCTTTGGATCAATATCGATGGCGCTTGTGCAATCTGCCTCAGCTTGGCGATAACTGAAAGGACCAACAAAAAGCCAAACAATGAAGCAATTGATGCACCAAAGAAATAAATCACAGCTGCCAACTCATCAAGGAATACTTGGAGAGAAAAAGATGTCAGAGGGGAAGATCATACCTAGCTAATTCTAGAAAAGCAGCAGCTCTGTTGCTGTAGTATGTGGCCACTTTACTGTTTAATTTGATTGCTTCAGTATAGAAATTTATTGCCTTTTGCCATAGTTTCTCCTTAAATGCACTGTTACCCTGCCAAGGAACAAGCAATATAAAGAAAACCCAGTAAGGACACAAAAAAGGGAAACTGTTAATACGAACCAATAATGCTAGCTTTGTTTTTTTCACTTCAACAGCAGTATTCAAAACATCAACTCGAACATAAATTTTGGGCCATGGCAAATAGGCTTAGTGCACTAAAAAAATGTTGGTACCAGTGAGTATACACTGGAATACTGATTTGTGCATTACCATCAGCCAACATTGTTTCAACATGTCAAATGGTAAGGTGTAACACCTAAAACTAGCATCTCCTTAGTGCATTATCAGAAGCCTTTTCTTCAAATAGTGAACTGCCATCTAAATGGCATGCATAAGTGCTACGAGGAAAAGTAGTGGCAGTGAATTTCTGAGCAGAAGTTAGAAAAATGAAAGATATACTAAATCACCGCAAGAAGAAAGTAACTCACTTTCTCTTTAGCAGCTTCAGCAGCTTCTTCACTCATCGCTTGTTTACTAGAGACATTAGAATTCGCTAGGATGCCAACTTGCTCTTGGATGGTAGCATACATGGTTTGAATGGTGTCCAGCAAAAATCGATCACCACCATGCTTTGCAATGAAAGAAACTGAAACAGGACACTTGTCATGTATACCCAGAGGAACCGTCACCTAAAAAGGTCATCAGAATAGTTGCATTAGACATTAGTTAAGATGTGGTAAGGGCTTACCGTAAAAGCAACTCCATGTGCGATGAAGCTAAAGCAGAGTTATCATTGCAACTCATCATTCGCTAATCAAATTCATGCCCTCCCAAACATCCACCCATATTCACTCAGGCCAAAATATAACCAGAGAGTGCTTGCTCCTCCAGAGTCAGCAGCTAAAGTGCTAAACATCGCCTCACAATCAATCGAAGAATTCGGATCAAAACTAGCAATTTTGAAATTTCATGGTTGGCCATCTCCAATGTTAAGTTACTAATGCATTGATATGCTATCATTCTGTGGTATTCATATAATCATATGTGGCTTATCCATGTTAATTTTGCAATAGACTGCTGCAATTTTGGAATAACTTTTGCAAGTCTAGTCATTTGTTGATTATGTTGAAGCTTCCCTTGTAGTAATGATGGAAATAGCATGAAGAGCTTTAGAAACTCAACTATATTGGTAACACCGAGGGGTTAACTAATCATTACTTGAGGTGCTTGCAGCTTCCAAGCACTTTATAGTTGTCCCCTAAAAGCTACAATATTACTGATGCTAAGAAGCATGTAAAGTTTGTGCATCCATGAAAGATTCACTCGTTCAAAATGCCAGATGGTTTAAAGAATTGCAAGGATAATCGACAGATGGTTATTAGAGGAAAAGAAATAACAAGGTTTACTGTGCTAGCAACATAAACTTGAATGATGTATGAATGGTAATAATGTACCTGACAACACCCTGACATGCTACATAAAGATGTAAGACATGATGTCTGAACATTGTAGTTTGAAGATGAAAGTT
Organism: Zizania latifolia; assembly: GCA_000418225.1. Classification (NCBI taxonomy): domain Eukaryota; kingdom Viridiplantae; phylum Streptophyta; class Magnoliopsida; order Poales; family Poaceae; genus Zizania; species Zizania latifolia. The sequence goes on along the minus strand of KE372620.1, from coordinate 324,753 downwards.
CCCTGGCATTTAGTTTTGGGGGGCATCCCAGAACAGTTGGAATGACCAGAATTCCATCATCCTGTGGATTAACAAAACATAATCATGAAAAAAGCAATGGTACAACACCAGTAAATAAGATTATCACAGCACATCCAATGGCATGTAAAGATTATGAAACAAGAATTATGGATCAGAAACAAAAGCAGTACAGGAAAACTATCACCACATAACAAGGATCCTCCAGTAGGCAAACTTTTTCAAAGCCTTTCTTTTTCGCAAAGAAAAATCTCAGACGTATGCTGCAGGCTAACAGTACACTGGTAAAAGTAAATGAACTGCTAGCTTCATTTCCAGTAGAAGCAGCTTTACAATTAACTGTCTCTAACCTTGTACCAGCTGAGAGCTTAAAAAGAGCTCAATGATTGGTTCCAAACCATAATGTAGTGAGGAAAACAAGTGCAACATGAAACATCGATGGTGAAAAGTCAAAAAAGTTGATATATATTGATTGCCAAGTGAAGAGGAAAAACAGGCTTGTTAATGTGCATGCTCATCCCATACACTCCTTTGCAAATAAAAACAGTAGAATGGTTGAAATTGAAAGTGATCATATTCCCAATACCGAGTATAGATCTTTTTTAAGACACACAACAATAGTGTTTCAGTAGCAGATGCAGATGGTTAAAATATTGTATTAGAGCCAACTTTACTATGCATGCCACTTTGAATATGAAATCCAACATTTATGACTTATGAGAGATAAAACAAGCCATTTCATAGAGTCATCTCTGCGCACAGAAAATAAAATATCCAAGCACAGCTGATAACTGTAGAAAAGCTAATTTTGTGCAAAACAAAAGGCAACATCACTTACCATTTAACAACTTACCAAGCTTGTAACTTGTAAGGTTATAGAAATACTATGCATAAAGCCATTTACTTGCATTTCAGCAGAATGCGTTTACATATTTAAAATTATCTGTGTATTCATTTGATTCTGGATTTCATCCACTTGTTTGCACACAACAAATAAATTTCAAGGAAGTGGCACTTGTAGAACCTATAGAACATTATTTGTGCTCTCCATATATCATTCAGAGGCATAATAATTATAATACTAAGGTTTTTCAATAACATTTATCTATTTAAACCAGCAAAACTATCAGTGATGATCAAATAAATGTATTAACAAATCAGTAAGAAGATAAGTATTTAACGTACGGACTTGAAACTGAAATCTCGCTAAATTCTAGTGCATTCCAAACTCAATGTTACATACCTTAAGAAATGCATTGAGAGCTACACGCACTTCCTTCCTCGCATCTTGGCTGCTATTAATAGTCAACTCACCATCATCAGAAAAATTACCAACTATGCAAGCATCAACAGCAGGCTTAACCGAGTTTATCCACTCCATATGTTGATCTTTGAATTCATGTCTGGATTGAATAACAAAGTAACACTTAGATTGTACCGAGAGTTATACAGAATAAGACAAATAGAAGAAATATACACATGAAAATATCAGTTTAATAAAAAAAAGTCAAGTGATGAATATATAAACAGAGTTTGTCTAATATGTCTTCTGAAATTTCTAAACCAAAGCCAACCCAAGTAAGAGAACAGAACAGATCATGAAGGTGTTGTTATTTGTTTGCAAATGCCAAAAAGTTGTGATTGCTAAGGAAGAAATATAGCCCTTGCAATTATACATCACCACAATTTGCAATTAGATTCTATAAGGAAAAATAGTCTACAAGCAGTCAACCCTACAAATGTATTAAGTTCATCTGATAGTATTGTTTCACAAACCAGTGCACATACTGCACAACATGTCTCCACATAAATAACTAGAAAAGGCTAGAAATCACAGGAAATTTATGGCTATATTTCATATGGAACTGTTAGTTACTTGTTTATTTAATAACATGATTGTGTAAGGCAGAAACATACTTGTGAAGAAACTGCATGGCCCTAGAAAGTGCTAGCAATGAAGAAAACTTTGAGTCACCATTCTTCTGACCATTTGAATAGTTCCTCAGGCTGGGTATTCTTGAAGCCAAATAATTTTCAAGATTAACATGACCCAATACTTGTCCTAATGAAACACACAAAGAAAAAAGTTGACATGAGGAAGTTAGTTGCCAGCAAAAACCAAGGGAATTTTGAAATAAGAATGATGGTGTAAAGAGGAGATGCATACTTCCAAAGAGTTTTTCCACAGATTTTGTCACCACCTGAGTCAATCTTCTTGCAGGTACCTTTGACATTTCAAAGCAATCATCTGCTATGTAAAAATGTCTGGGTTGTCGAATATCAGCATAAGGTAACCTCAAAAGAAGATGGCCAACACGACGCAGTACACTTGGATCCTTCGCAAACCAGCCTGTAGACAAGAATTAAAATAATGGGACATGACGAGTTTAGAAATTTGAATTAATAGTGACCAGAAGAGGTTGCAAGTCAATACATATCAATTCGTAGTTTAGAACAAGTATGTTTCAAGAGATACCTATGGTATCCAGACTAGGAGCAACAGGAATAACACCACTGTTAGGGACAACAGCATGGGAAGGCCGGAACGCCAAGACGCCACAGTAACTACCTGGTATCCTTACTCCTCCAATGGTATCAATACCTGCAGCATCACATTCCCAGTGTATTATTTATCCATTGAAGTCTGTCTGAACCACGAAGTACGAACACAAGGCTTTTGGTTCCACAACTGTCACAAAGAGGGGGGTATTCTTAATTTCTTATAATTTTGAAAATCAGTGAAATCTTGAAGGCCTGGCACAAAAGAAATTTCAAGTCTGTGTCTGACCCCTCCATACACATACAGAAGTATGTTCTAGATCCTCAATGGTGACAATGAAGGTTAATATCCATTGAAGGGAGGTCAGATAGTGACGACTTGGTAGAACGGTGCAACCGTGCAAGGTAAAGGAATGTAGTCACATAGCAGCAACTTTTCTTGAGATGCTCAGTAGGAGCCTCTCCTACTGGTTTACCTCAAAAAAAAACTTTTCTTGAGATGCACATAACAGCAACTAACCAGGAACATGTATTGAAAAATTTATACTTCTACGGACCATAATTGTTGATCCTGAAATCCAGATAATCACTACCAGAGTGAACTCGGCATAAACAACTTAGTAAGGTCATTCAAATGTACCAGAAATTTAGATTTATATTGAACTCTGAAGCTAAAGGATGACAGAGCAAGTCGCATTAAACAATAGTGTTAAGAAACATAATGTTGCTTAAATGAGGAAAGCGTGTTGCATGCATGAATTAAAAACAATCAGCTCACCCAAGGCAAAATCTACCATGCCACCAGCAACAGCAACGGCTGACCCACTTGAGCATCCTCCAGGTACTTGATCTGGAGCAGCAGGATTTGTTGGTGTACCAAAATGTTTATTCTCACCATGGATACTGCACAAGTAGTGTGCAATAAGTATGCACACTTATACAAGTTAATGATGGAAAAGTAATCCTCATAGATGTCGAGAACATTTTTTTGTTTTTGTGATATTTTCACAAAAAATAAATAGAACAGGGAAGAGGAGTTGAGTGAACTTTTTAATGCATTTTTCAGAAGCCATATGAAGAAAAGTAATTTTACCCATATGCCATCTCATCGATAACAGTTTTTCCAACACAAATAGCACCACCATCTACAAGAGATGAAACAACTAGAGATGTTTGTGTTGCTTCATCATGTGTCTTTGCCCATTCTAAGCTGCCAAAACTTGTTATATAACCAGTGACATTGAATCTGCAAATCATCAAAGCAAGAAGACATTTGAGCTCAAAGACAAATAAAATGATGTACAGGAAGAACCTTAACACCAAATCAATATATTGGGTTTGCCACTTCTCAATGCCAGAAAAGAGGTATCAAAAATATCAAGTGCAACAGCATTGGCCACCAGTGCGCAAATTCAAAAAACAACAAGCAGTTTGATTCTTTTAGCAGTATAAAGAAATGCCACATATGTGTAGTTTCTAAGTATCAAAAGTCTATTTGGAACAGTGTAACCCAGAATTTGTGTAGTTGGGTTGCAACAAATAGCATTTTCTCCAAGAAACAGATATACCCACGACACAGTTCTCAGGAAATCTACAAGTACAGAAACTTAGGGCCTGTTTGGGAGGGTTCCAGCTCTAAACTCCACTGTGGAGCAAGGTGGAGCCCTTCCAAACACCCCTGCTCTATCATTCCATGGAGCGGCCAACTCCATGGAGCTGGCTCTCCAGCAGTACAAAAGGATGGAGCAGGAAAAAAGGTACTCCATGGGCCTATTTTTCAACCTACTCGTGGAGTTCGGGGGTAATTACCCGCCTGACACTAGGGTAATACCCCTCCCCTCCATTTCTCAGTTCGCATCCGGAAAACCTAGCCCTCCCACCTAGCTGACCCGCCGCCGCCTTCTCTGCTCGCGCCATTGATATGAGCATGGTACTGTAGCACAGCACGGTAGCAACTTGTGGACAGTACATGGGACTGTAGCAATAGCGAGGTGATTTAGGATGGAGACTGTTATTTTGGTATTACATCTATTAGTTAGGAAGATATTGGCTTTAGTTAGGGAGTAGAGATAGAGATTAATTTGGTTTCCATAATAGTAGGAATTAGTTCCTTGTATGTCAAGTAAGTCATCTCTATATATAAAGGGATCTTATATACTTTATTATCAAGCAATCAATGAATCCTTAAAGTTAGCCCTAAGCCTCAAAGCCTCTCTTACCTAGACAGGGAGAAGCCTTGCCAGAGCTACTAGAGGGTGAGTACCCTGTCCCCCGGTCTTCAGACACTTACCCTAGCGAGCCCATAACATCTTGATATCAGAGCCACAAGCCTCACCTCCCATGTCCACCAAAACACAAGCTGCTTTGGATAACGTAGCAATCATCACCAAGCTCGACAAGACTCTTCACTGACTCGATCGCCGAGACAAGCAATTGTCATCCATCAATCGATGGCTTGAGGACCACGATCTGCGCCTTACACGAGTAGAGAAGCAGAAGAATGCAACAACGGAGTTAGCGCTGGTCACACTGCCAACTTCTTCACTAACATTTTTTCAGCCTCCCTGCCCTTAGTTGTGTCATTGGTGTCTATGCCAAAGAAGAAGAGGGTGCTTGTTTTCCATCCATCACCTTCACCAAATTGACAGCCTACATGATGCCTTAGGTGGTGTGGAGCACAACGGCTAACAGTTAAGGGTCAACGCCAACCACATGCCACCAAGCTTCATGACAACAATGGTGTTGCTGCTGTTTTGTGCGCTTCGTTCATGACGCCAACAATATCAAGCCACATCATGAGGTTGCTGAACTTGCTACAGTCCTTCAGACCCTTGTCAATGCTCTTTCAAGTGTTGTTCAGCAATCGCCACACCTACTCATCTACATATCACCAAGGACTTCAACCATGGCCATCGCCGCAGCTCGAGGACGAGCTGCCTCGCCGCGAGGGGGTGTAATGCAATGAACATAGTACTATAGCGCGGCACTATAGCCACACATGAACATTATGTGGTACTGTAGCAATAGTCTGGTATGGCAAGTTATGTGATTTAGGACGGAGATGTAGTTATTTTGGTATTACATCTATTAGTTAGGAACTAGAGATAGAGATTAGATTGGTTTCCATAATAGTAGAAACTAGTTTCTTGTATGTCAAGTTAGTCCTTCCAATATATAAAGGGATCTCATGTATTCTATTATCAAGCAATTAATGAATTTCTAAAGTTAGCCCTAAGCCTTAGAGCTTCTCTTAACTAGATAGGGAGAAGCCCTGTTGAAGCTACTAGAGAGTGAGTGCTCTATCCCTTGGTCTTCGAACACTTACCCTAGCGAGCCCATAACAGCCATTGACCCACATCACCACCCTCTTGTCGAGCACCCTCCCTCAACGACAGCAGGGAGGTCGCCGTGAAGTGGCTCAGCACCAGGTCATGGCAGGGGGCGCGGAAGTTCCAAAACAAATCCACCCTCCCTCCGACCATCATCGCCCTTCCGTGTCATCATCCTCTCACCGAGCATCATCGTCTTCCCGCTGCCTGCCTCAGTATGTCCTGCAAGGCTGCAACTTGCCATGGTCCTGGCCAGCGACGCCACTCGGCCGCTGGGTGCCGATATATTGCAACCTCGATTGACAGCCAACATGCAAACAGCCAGCAGGTAATTGCTAATTTGTGATTCATTAGTGAATGTATTGCAGATATGCAGTCATTAGAAGTGTTACTGTGAGATTTAAGCCATAGAAGTAGCTAGTCTGTTTAGGTCTTTATGTTATCAGATCTAGACATATGTTTCTGGAATTATGTGCTGCTCCACTTTGATTTTTCATCTGCACTACAAAGTTGATTTAATGTCAGTTTAATTTATTGCTCCATTTTGGTTCATTTGCTCTATAGCTCAGATATACTACCGGAATGCCTTAATTCTACCAACTTTGCTCATTCCAAAGATATACTATAGATGAAGATATTAGTAAATCTAACCAGGAATGTATTCTTATTTGCTCTCCTAGTACTTGTATATTTCAGTTCAAGTTTGACTTAGAGTCTGAAATTTCCATTGTATATCACTGATCTGTGTTCCTACTGTTAATAATCTTCTTTGATAACTAATAACAAATAATGTAAAAATGTATCATTCTGCTGCCTTCAGTTATTATTTGTGCTGCATATGGTTTATACAATACAATGCTGACCTCTATCCTCTCTGTTTTAATTCAAGCAGAATATACTAAGTTTAATTCAAGGAAGATAGAACATGAGTAATGGACCTGCATGTGCTGTTTGTGACAGGTAAGCATCAACTCAAGTGCACTTCCTTGTGCTAGATGATTCAAATTTTTATGCACCTGATTTGTTTCCTTATGGTTTGCAAATGAAGACTCAGCACTATCTACATAGCTAATAGCATTTACCCTTTTCTTGGCAATTTGTTAAGAGTGTAAAATTTCACTTTTGTTGAAATTGTATACCATAGATGTATGAATACTATATATGTAAATAGTGTTATAGTATGAAATGTAACATGAAAATAGTTGTGTGTGAAGCATTGCTCTTAATTGGAACTAAAAAATATATTATAATTGGGCCACATTTTCTCTTTTGTCGACATTGTTTATTACAAATATGTAATTTCTTTATTTTCCATGATAGGATGCTTAAAAGATTCGTATAAATATATATTTTAGTTTGTCTAATAATGTGTAATTTAAATTTATAAACCTTAAAATATATAACATACAACATATAAGCACACATTGCATCCGTGTACATTGTATCAAGCAAGGGTACAATAGACATTCTACCTGCTAACACACCCTTCCTGGATCTAGAGCTAACCAAACATGCCATTTGCTAGGTTCTGATCCACCGTGGATCTACACCACCATGGATTTTTGGAGTGGAGATGAAAATGGTGGAGTAGAGCCCTCCCAAACAGGCCCTTAGTTTGGCATCTATGATCTATCAAGTATCAACAAGTATCTATCAAATTTAGAAGGATGTCAAAGGAGCTACCAAGTTCACTTCAGATTAAGTAGCACTGGTTTGATCCAGAGCATGTACCTCTCTTCTAGTTAGAATATGCACTGACCCATGAACCCTCCTTAGTCCTTAGTATGATAAAGAAGTAAAAAACAACGTCTGGCTTTGAGTTGAGCCAGACGAGATAGTTATCAAGGCGTCGCCTAATCAACGATTAGGCGTCCGGGCAGCCAGCGGCGGGCGCCACAATCGACGCCTCGCCTAATCGGAGTGAGGTGTCCGGCTTCACAGGAAATGGAGTGCGGTGTCCGCTGCTGCCATCCCCTCTGCCGGTCGCCGCTCCCTTCGCCACCGCTATTTCCTCCACAGGTCTTCCCTCTGTTGGCAACCTTCCCTCGCTCGGCGCGGCAGCGGCGGCCTTCCCTCGCATAGCGTCACTCGGCTCGGTCAGTGTCGCTCCAGATATGTGGTCTCCCTCTCCCTTCCAATCTGCTCTGTCTTGTCCCTCCGATCTACTATGTCTCTCTCCCTCCTGCTCTGTCTTTGTTGGAAATAAATCAGCTCCTGTCGTGAATAGGCTTCCCATATATTGATGATTTCAATATACAACCGATCAGCTTCCCATATATTGATGATTTCCATATAGAACTGATCAACTCCTACCGTTTATAGGATTTCCATGCATAGCTAGCTGATTGATAGCTGGTTGCCTCCTTTAGCATCTATCCATGTATGGCTTATGTATGTATGTTTATATTGAATGGAGTATGGACTTGTTTCACTATTTATATTTCATGTGGTTCTAAATTTAAATTCCTATTGTTCCAAAATTATTGTGACATGTACATTTATGTTAAGTGAGTATGACGTCGCCTCGCCACACGCCATACTCGCCTAAAAGGTGTGAAGGTAGTTAGGCGCCTCGCCTCGCCTTACCGCCATAATAACTATGTCACAAGACCATGCTCTTAAAGTTTAAAACTATGATATCATCTGGTATAACCAGAACAAGATAATTAATGTTAGTGCTTATAAATTTGTATCATGCCTCCATGACTGTTTATTCATTCAAGTATATATTTTTAATATGGACACACCCTACATCTCTCAGTTAATCCTTTGCTAGAGTTGTACAAGATCTATATACCAGAAATATAATTGTAGCTTTTCAGCACGTTTGGCTTGAGATGGTCAGATCATGGAAAAAACATTTGGCTAAAACATAATTTGGTAAGAAGATGAATACTTAGGTTCAGTTTTTTTCTTCGCTTTCAAATATTTCCACGATCATAGTATTGCAATGTGTTCAGATCTACTTTTTCCATAAGAAACCTGGTACTTTAGGTTTAGGGTAGGTTGGCATGCCACATACATATGTTTTAAAGAAAACATGCCAAAAGGCATCTTATTTTTAATGAGTACTAACACCCGTGATGAGAGCTGCTCCGCTGGGCAGCGGTGCCACAGGAGTGAGTGTGCCAGCAGAGCGCCAATGCCCAGACAAAGGGCCGGGCCGCCGAGCGGCCTCACCACTGGGTGCAGGCGGCCACCAACATTGGCCCCAGGCAGAGCTTGACAAGGAGAAGTGCATGCTTTTCCCAACGGCAAAGAATAAAACCAGCGGTGAATTGGGAAATTTTGGTGGCTTGAGATCGATCTGACCACCATGTCGTGCTAGAGCAAGGGGCATTGCTGTCAGTTGGTGTGGTCAACAAAATGAGTCAAACGGAAATGGTAACAGGGTATGTGAAATATTTTGAAGATATTTATTGATACCATTTAAATTTTGGTGGCATAGATATAATTTTCCCATAATATTTGGCAAGTGATGCATGAACATATATCGTGTAAGGTATTATAATGAACTGTAAGATCATCTCCGCTTTTGGGGCCAAAACAGGGCGATGCAAACATAGCTGGCTGCCTGGCTACAAAATACCCAAATTAGCAATGCTTGCAATATGTGTGTGTGTGTGTGAACAAAGGCACGGTCTAGTTCAGCAAATCCAATATGCAATGTCGAGTGAAATTCTCTCCCCAAATCGCCCATAGCACACAAAATTCTGCCTCGCTGAACCAGTGGCGTTCCTACATACAACTCACCCGGTGCACAGGACACCGGGTAAGCTTTCATTTACTATTGTCTTAGCCTATATTAATTAAAAAATACTTCTAATTTGGAGTGTTAAATTGTATCAGACCCCGACAAATTGTCTTAGGTTCGCCACTGCGCTGAACACCACGAGAAATAGAGATACCATGCTAGTATGATTCAAGCGATCGAACTATTCAAGGGGTGCTAGCACGCTCCCTACCAATCCAATCAGGGTCTACAAATCACGCAAAAATGAGCGAGGCGGGAGCGCGAGAGCTTACGCGTCGGCGATGGCGAAGCAGAGTCCCGTGAGGGGGTGTCGCGCC
>KE372620.1:291276-302246 GCA_000418225.1 Zizania latifolia | reverse complement strand
GTTGACTTTGATGAGACTTTCAGTCCCGTCGTCAAGCCCGCCACTGTCCGAACTGTTCTCAGTTTATCCATATCTCGTAACTGGCCCATTTATCAGCTTGATGTCAGAACGCTTTTTTACACGGCACCCTAAACGAGACAGTGTATTGCATGCAACCTTCTGGCTTCTTCGACCAGAACAAGCCCAACTCAGTATGCCTCCTCAAGAAGTCACTATATGGCCTCAAACAAGCGCCTCGAGCATGGTACAGTCGGTTCGCCAACTACTTACTGTCCATCGGGTTCTGTGAAGCCAAGTCTGACACAAGTCTGTTCATATATCGGCGTGGCACTGACTTGGTATATCTACTCCTTTATGTTGATGACATTATTTTGACTGCTTCTTCACATCGTCTCCTTACTTGGACTATTTCAGCTCTTCAGTCCGAGTTCTCCATGAAGGACCTTAGTGACTTACATCACTTCTTGGGGATCAGTGTCTCACGCCAGCCTTATGGTCTCTTCCTCAGCCAACATCAGTATTGTTTGGACATTTTGGACCACGCAGGTATGTCAGATTGCAAGCCCTGCACTACACCTGTTGACACTTGTGCAAAATTGCCATCCGACGCCGACCCCCCAATATCTGATCCGACAGACTACCGCAGCCTGGCTGGAGCCCTACAGTACCTGACCTTCACAAGACCAGACATTTCTTATGCTGTGCAACAAGTTTGCCTCCATATGCATGATCCTCGTGAAGCTCATCTTGCTGCTCTCAAACGAGTTCTTCGATATGTCCGCGGTACAATGCACTTTGGCTTACAGATACAACGCTCCTCCACACATGATCTCATTGCCTACTCCGATGCCGACTGGGCAGGCTATCCTGACACCCGCAAGTCCACTTCCGGATATGCCGTGTTCTTGGGCGACAATCTAGTCTCCTGGTCCTCTAAGCGACAGAACACAGTCTCTCGTTCCAGTGCTGAGGCTGAATACAGAGCTGTCGCCAATGCTGTTGCTGAGACTTGCTGGTTACAACAACTTCTACAGGAACTTCATTCTCCACCCTCCCGAGCTATTCTTGTCTATTGTGACAATGTCAGCGCTATGTATCTCTCAATTAACCCAGTGCAACATCAACGCACTAAACATGTTGAGATTGATCTACATTTTGTTCGTGAGAAGGTCGCTGCTGGCACAGTACGTGTTCTTCATGTGCCTACAACTTCTCAGTATGCTGACATCTTCACCAAAGGGCTGCCTACACCGGTCTTCAACGAATTTCGATCCAGTCTGAACGTCTGTTCCAATGACGATCAGCCTGCGGGGGGTGTTAGCGATAGCACTCTGTATATGGCATGTTTACGTTGGTTGTTATCCTGGGCAAGTATCCCGATGACTGATGCTATAAATCGGTGATACGTTGCACCACGGCTACAACTATATATGTACTTGCATGGATGTCTTTTGAATACAATTGTGTGATTCTTTCTGTCAACACTTATCTTTCATGAATCATGATTAGATGCCTTTTAGACAACATGTCACATAGCAAATGGAAATTAGTTCTTATACTAGTCCAAGAAAAGAATTGACTTACACATATCTCATAGTAATAGGCATTTCATGTGGGGAGATTTAACAGGGCGGCGGCGGCGTGGTGAAGCGGCTAGGGTAGGGGGGCTGGCAAGGGGCGCGAGCGGCGCGGGCCGACTGCAGCCGGCGCGCGCGGCCAAGAGCGGGTGCAGCCGAGGGTGACATGGCGTGCGGAGGCGACGGGAGGGGGCACCGACGGCGGCGGCGGTTGACCCGAGGAAGACTCGTGGCGCGGGGGCCGGGGCAGCCGGCCGGAGCAGAGACAAGCCAGGCCGTGGCTGGACGCAGTTATATCTTTTTATAAAAATATAATCATCGGATGAAATTTGTTATGCATGCAACCGGTCATGGCCGTTTAATAGTAAAAATAGATTTTTTTTTCTCGACGAGACAGTTTATTATCTAACCTATAATTTAAAAAACATAAATTATTTAGAAGTCAAAATTTACTGCTAAAATAATAAGTTTCTTATTGGTGTAAAAACTTATGAGACTTCTTGAAATTTACCAAATGTAATAAAAAGCGTGTTATTAATTAAGTATCAAACAAAATAAATCTATAAATAATATAATATTTTTATCGTACTATACATACCGTAAGGTCATATTTTAGAAATCAATACAAGCTTCTCAGAGTTTTTTTTAACAATAATCTATTTATATTGTTAAAATTAAACTGATCAAATAAGCTAAAACAATGGACCAAAATTGTCTCCGATGTTCATAACAGCAACGGAGTAACACAGAATTGGAAGCAGGAGTGGATCTCTGGATGCCATACGTAACCGCTTTCCGTAAGTCTTTACGTTTTGTCACTTGGAAAGCGGATTTCAGGGTGAACTTGATTAGCCCAGACCACGTCGAAAAAGTAAAACACAGCTTAGAGCATACGCTAATCTCACCCCCAAAACGGGGGCGCGTGAAATGTAAGCGACTCCTAAAATCGGCAACCGCCTCCGCAGCCATCTCTCGCCGCCGCGATCGATCGATCGGTTCCCCAATAGGATAAACACGGGCCTCCTCCTCGCCGGCGACACCTGCCGACCGCGGACCGCCGCGACGCAGACATGTCAGAGTGGTCGAAGCTTCACGAGGACATGCTCCTCCTTATCGTTGGCCGCCTACCGGCCCTCGACCTCCTCCGCTTCCGCGCCGTCTGTGCCTCCTGGCGCGCCGCGGCGGCTACCTTCGTCGCGGGCCGCGGACGACCGTGCACCGACCGGCCCTGGCTCCTGCTCTCCACTGAGGCGGCCGAGCCCCACGACGGCTGCCGCTTCGTCGTCTCCCGCGACCGCGAGGTCCCCGTTGTCACCCTACCCGCGCGCCTTGGCCGCGAGCAGGCCCGAGGGTTCGTGCCCCTGGGGTCCTCCTGCGGCGTGATAGTGGCTGCCGACGATCGCGGCGAGATGCACCTGCTCGACCTCGTCACTGGTAAGCGCAGGCCGCTGCCCCCTGTACTCACACTCCCGCTCGTCGACGGTGTCGAATGCGGTCCGGAGGGGCTGCGCGTCCACCATGGCGGCACCATCTCCCGTCTCGACGGCCTAATCCACAAGGCCGTGCCGGTGCCCACACCGGACGACGGGTTCTTGGTGGTCGCGATCTTTCGGCAGGTGCACCATCGCAACCAGTGGGCAACGGCGCGCCCCGGCGACCGCGCGTGGAAGTCCGTGAAGCCTACCAGCATCCCCGCCGTGGTGGACGTGGCCGTCCACCGTGGGCAGCTGTACGCCAACACGCGGTACGGGATGGTGTACGCCTTCCCCGAGCTGCGCGGGCTGGGGTCCGCATCGCCAGAGATCATCCCCTCGGTGACGCGGCGGCCGAGCACGTACGTGGAGCGCAGCTTCCTGGTGGAGTCCCCACCCGGCCCCTGCGCCCGCAGCGAGCTGGTGCAGGTGGAGCTGCTCCGCCCTGTCGCGGCCGGGTGTGTGTTCGTGGTGCGTGTGCTGGACGAGTGCGGCGAGACGTGGGAGGAGGCGGAGGACATCGGCGACGTCGCGGTGCTCGTAGACGCGTCCGGCGCGGTGGCCGCGTCCACGCGGGAGTGCCCCGGGCTGAGGCCCAGCACCGTCTACTTCGCCGTCGATGACGCCGGCGAGACGCGCGTGTGGGCGTACAGTCTCACGAGCAAGCACGGCAGGGGCATGGAGGTCGTTGAGTCGCTCCCCCGGGCGGAGGGGTACAAGCCGCCCTGCTTCTGGTTCGCGCCGGTCTACTCACCGTGACCGACCGGCTAACCGCCGCGCCTGAGTTCGATCGCGACGGTGCCATTGGACGTTGCAACTTGAAAGTGGCCAGAACAGCGGCGAGATATTTAGGGCGGTTCAAACGTTCAGAGCTCTACATCCTGAATTCTGGAGAAATTGTTTTGTTATATGGAGAAAAAAGAATTCGACATGTATAAGTTAAACAACTATTCCTGTTAACAATTTATAGTTATTTTTGTTATTTTTGTTTAGGTGGAATTTTAACTTGCATATCTACGTAGTTACATGTCACTTGATAATTTTTTCTATTTTTTTACGACTATTTGGATAATATGCAAAAAATAGCTGGATGCGTAAACTGACTTTATGGTTCGTGTCATAGAACCAGCTGGGCTATAGGGAGTAATCTGAAGGTTCATCAAAGTGTCAGCAAGATTCTGCTGACATGCATGTTGCTAGAAAAATCCTCTAAAGAGTCACAAGATTCGACCAATCTAGAATGCATGCTGATTACCGCATTTGCTAGTGCTCATTGTTTTGTTGGCCACTTCAATTGCTCATTTGTCCTTGAGCTGCTCCCCGTTTGGCTTTTCGACGCCAGCGGTCGATGCTCCACAATCTCCGATTGACCAGTCACATTGACAAATTCGGATCAGAACAGTCGTGCGTGATCCAATCCAACTGAAAAGGCATCCCAGATTCCCCCCGAAAGTCTCGCCGATGACTAATCTGCTCACTAGAAAAGCTTCGATCTCTCTCGCCTGTGTGGTGCAAGCACGGTCCAGCAGGCAGCAGGCAGCCAGTCGGTCGACGCCCTGGTGCACTTGATCCTCACTTCTCCTCCGCTGCCGCTGCCTTCCGCTCCGGGCCAAGCACGCACCACGCATTCGCCCTGTCGCTGGCTCACTGCCCCCCGCCTCGCTGGCCGAACTCCAGCCGCAAGGCGCAACCTTTTGCCTGGGCCGCGCGTGCCCCGCAGTTTCACGTGGCCGTCGGACAAATCCACTCCGTTAAAACCCACCGTCTTGTGCGTGGTAAAGCGAGAAACCTGAAGCCCATTAGCAGCAGCAGCAGGAGGAGGAGGAGGAGGAAGGAGCCGCACAGGAGGAAGAGGAAGAGGAGGAGGAGGCTCGATGGGAACCGTGCTGGACTCCCACTTCCTGGCGCTCACCGCCATCGTCACTGTAAGTAACACCTCGTCTCGTCCCCAACCTTCTTTCCTCTTCGTTCCAAGAGACGCGATTCCCTCTGTTGATTTTTATTGATTTGCTGTCCCGTTTTCTGTGGTGGTGGTAGGTGGGGTACCAGCTAGTGTTCTTCATCATCACTGCTCTCCTTCGGTTCGATAAGGTGACGGATTTCGCAGGTAACGATCCCGGTTGATTTTTCCCCGGCGGAATCTGGATGCTTTGTGATGAGATTGTTGCTTTATATACCAAGTTTTTCATGAGAAACTGTTCATAATTAGGACTGTATCCCTTCTTTATATATGAGCGTGTATTATTCCTACATAATTTTTCAACAAGGAAATAGCTTTGTATGGTTACCTTTTATTTTCAATTGATTTATGCTCCCCTTTCCTACAGGAAGTACGAATTTTATCATAATCGCCATCCTAACGCTAGCTTTGAAGGGAGCATGGCATTTCCGTCAGGTAAATGGTTGTGTGAAGTAAAAGTGCTCACTTTGTTACTCTCTTGCTGCAAATATGGTCGATATCTTTTCTCAACACCGCAGAATGCCAACAAGATATTAGTTTGAAAGTTAACTTCCATTCTCCTTTCTGGTTATTTGTTCGTTGGACTTGCCATGATTTTGTTGCGTGTTCAGTTAATCAGTTTAGAGATGGCATGCCATCACTGATATGCAGTTCAATTAGCTTGGGAGTGGATGTTTCTGTGGCAGATACTGTAGCATCTGCAGCAATGTAGTACAGTTTATCTCTTCTGTGCCTAAGATTGAATAGTAGGTTAGTAGTGTTCGTGGAGCTGAAAGAATTGCCTCACCACTTACATTAAAATTTAAATCCTACAATTGGTAACACACCTATAAAAGAAGAAAGGATGTCAGGAAGATAAGTAAACTAGATGTTAATATAGCTATTCTTACCCCTTTAGGGTGTGTTTGGTTCAGCTTTTCCAACCAGCTTCTTGGCTGGGAAGCTGGAAGCTGAACCAAATAGGTTCCATGGCCAACCAGCTTTTTCAAAAACTACAGCTTTTTCATAGTACAAACTGAAAGCTGGGGGACCTCAGCTTTCACAGCTTCTCAGTTCAACTTTGAACGAAAATTACCCATTATGCCATTACAACATACTAGTTCATGTAAAATTTGAAAAAGTAAAATTTTAGTAAAATGTATCATTTTAGTGTAATTCAAAAATGTATAATTTTAGTATAAACATTACAAAATTTCTTAATTACAATAATTTATATGCAAATTTGCATATTAATAATGTAACCAAACATCAGGAGCTACCAAAACAGAAATTTACAGTTATTCCAACCAAATAACTTCTCAGCTTTTTCACAGCTCACAGCTTACAGTAGCTTTTTCAGAATCTACAGCTCAACCAAACTTAGAAGGAAAATATGTGGCATGCATGTGTTTGTTCCAATAAAATCTAGTCTTTGCAAGTTGTGAAAGATACCACAAAGTAACTTTAAAAGTTCCTTTGAAGTGATTTTTTTGGAGCAACATTGCATACAAAATTGAAGAGTATAAAGTATTAAGGATAACCTTGTTTCATTTTTCAAGGAAATCTAGCAAAGGATGGTGGGATTCCTCAGTATTTACTATATAACTTTCGTTATTGTTTGTAACAATGTATACTTCTCTGTAACTTTGTGAATTTCTAAAGTTTGATCCCTTTCTCAGGTTGTACTGACCGTGCTCGTTGTGATTTGGGGCCTTCGCTTAGCACTGTTTTTGTTAATGAGGTATATTATCCTAAAAATCAAACTCTGTTCACATTTGAAACGCATAACTAAACTCTCTGCAATCTTAAATGCTTCATGCCTTCATGCACATTCTGTGTAGTTAGTCTGATATGTAGATCATTATTTATTTCTTTACAACACTTTGAATATATGAACAACAACAGGTACTTGTTTTCCAAACATGATAGTTACATTTAGCTTTATTTTAGCATTTAACTATGCATCTCTGCAGACTATTGCTCAGCCCATCAATACATAATTCATTTCACTTCATTAACTAGTTAATGAATTTGCATCAATAAGCATGTAATATTTAACCACCAAAGCACAGATGCAGATGGATGCTTACAAGAAAAGGCATATGTGATATTCACTGAAAATGAGGATTATCTACAACAGCGTCCCTAAATGCTTAACTTATGAAGAATTGCACAGTAAATCAGTAAACATATTTAGCATTTAAAACCATGTTTATTGCTAGTTGGATAACTACTAACGAATCCAAGACTGATGTGGTGTGTTACGAATTCTAGTAGTTTCTCAGTTCTCAGGAAACAAACCTAATTTTTCAAGTAAACTTTATTAGCATGTAATTCAAGACTAACATGCTTTTGTTACATGACCTAAATACTTGATGTACCTTCCTTACCGCCACACAGCTGGTCCTTAGCTTGAGCCAAAACATGTTGATGTTGTCCAAAATGAGTCACTAATGCTTGTTTTACCTAATTATGTCTAGGATTTTGCAATGGGGAGAGGACAAACGATTTGATGATATGCGCAATAATTTGGGAAAATTAGCAGTGTTCTGGATTTTCCAGGTAACCACTTGCAAATTTTGTTCTGCAAGTACATCTGCTTAATTTGTTCATGTCTTGAGAGAGCCTTACACCTTCTGTTCTGATTTGGGCAGGCTGTTTGGGTTTGGACTGTCAGCTTGCCTGTTACAATTGTGAATGCAAGTGACAGAAATCCCTCATTTGAAGCCCGGGATATCATTGGATGGGTAATGTGGCTGATCGGGGCCAGTGTGGAAGCAGCAGCTGATCAGCAGAAGCTTACGTTCAAGAATTCTCCGAGCAATAGAGGAAAGTGGTGTAATGTCGGTCTTTGGAGTTATTCCCGCCACCCAAATTACTTTGGAGAGGTTAGTCAATTCACTTTGCACATATAGGCTAGGCTACACTAACCTGTAAGCGGAAAGTATTTGCTTACGCAGTTGGACAGCCTTGAAAATCAAGTAAAATCGGTGCTGATAGTTTGCTATAACAAACAAATTTATCACTGTTGAAGACCTTTTGACCTCATTCTTTTTCACTGGTTCATCTTGCATTGCTATCCCTTACCACCAATTCCAGATATTGATGTGTATAGCTGGTTATATCATCCTTAATTCCTTACGAATTCTGAGCATACTACATCATATTCTGCATACACCATTTATGATACAAATTATTTTTTATTTTATCTAATGCATGTGTTTGACAATTTAATTTGACACAGATATTTCTTTGGTGGGGAATATTTGTAGCATCTACCCCAGTTCTCTCAGGAGCTGAATGGCTCGTAATCTTGGGACCTATATTCCTGACACTCTTGCTTCTCTTCGTTAGTGGAATCCCTCTTCTTGAGGTTAGCATAACACAACTAACCTCTTGCATTCAAAATCCATTGCTTCTTTCTTACTTGCAGGCTAACAAACACATCACACCATCTATGCTTCTGTTCTTGAAGTCTTCTGCTGATAAGCGCTTCGGACAGACAGAAGAATACCGCGCATACAAGAACACTACAAGGTAAGGAAAAGCATCCTTACACATGTTGTTTTTCATAAAATCCCTCTCCAACGCTCAAGGCACTACATTGCAACAGCAGAGAGTGAAAATTTATGCATTTTTTTTTTAATTTTTTCTCTTCAGCCCTCTCATCCCACTGCCACCGGCTCTGTATGGATCCCTGCCTGCATGGTTCAAGATGGGTTTCCTCTTCGAGCTCCCACTCTACAATCGTGGGCCGCAGCGTGATCCTGTCAGCTGACGACTTCCACTGTTACTCTCCTGATCTCAAGTGATATATATTTGGTACAATGTGTAGAGCCTAAAATACTTTGTGTTGCTTTGGACAGGTGATCATTTTTCCCTTTGTTTCTTAGGGCAGTGAAACGTATCCACTTGTATCTCCCATGATGTTAAAAGCGTTGTTATAAGTTGTGAATGTTGTGTTCAATTCTGCTCTAAGTTTAGCCTTTTTGTCACTGTTTTGGGCTCCTTACTGATATCCTATTTTTTTCACGTCTTTTTTCTGATATTGCAGCGTGTTATTATTAGTTGCTTTCACTATATATCATCAACAATTATTAAAATAATAATATATGAAAGTACATTTAAATATATCAATCTAACTATATAATATACATAACAATAAACCTAAATATTTTTAGCTTAAGTATTAACCAAAAATTGTAAATGTTGACTTTCTAAAAACACAAATGTCTTATATTTTATAGTATAAAAGAGTGGGTAACATGTAGGCAAAATAAAAACAAGATATTGCAGAAGAGTGGTCAACGAAAAAGATGCAAAATTTGTGCTAGCAATTTGCCCATAAAATTCAGCGACGTAAGCCATGTAACGCTTACTAGAATTCCGGACTGAAGAACCATCTTGCAAAATTTATTGTGAAATTTCCACGCTCTAAATGAGACATCAACATGAAGAACTCTTTTGAAGTTTGAACAGGACGAAATCGCTGTGCAAGTTTTAAACATTTTGAGAAATTTTGCGGCGAAGTTGTCTCCAGGCAGCTACAAAATCTCTGTCCAACGGCAACACCGACAGCGGGAAACTGATCGACCAGCTGGCGTCGATCGATCACGCCGGCGCGATGGACACCTTGTCGACCTGCACGACGTACTCCAGCGTCGCCCCGGGCGGGACCTGCGCGCCGGCGCCGAAGTCGGCGCCGTCGTCGCCGAACCCGAGCCCCGGCGGGATGATCACCCGCCGTTTGCCGCCGGCCCTCATGGACCGCAGCATGTACTCCACCCCCTCGCACATCCCCCTCGTATACGGCCTCGACCCCATCACCAGCGCCAGCGGCCGATTGCCCTCGCCGAACGTGTCGACGAACGTCTCGCCACCGCCGCCGGCGCCGGCCACCCGCCCCTGCAGGTCGATCACCACCAGGTCCCCGGGCCGCGGCACGTCTCCGCCGCCGACTCGCATCTCGTAGTACCTGCACGAACATGACCACGCACGTCAAGTGCTCTCCACCTAGGAGAAGATGAAGCAGATGCCTGCTCACCGACTCACCGTATCCCGTTGGGAAGAACGACCTCCTGCTCTTGCTCCACGTCCCTGTGAGAAGAGGAAGAAGACATGGAGAGGGATGTAAGCTAGTGCGGTTAAAGCTCGAATCAATCGAGGACGCTAGCTGGAGCTGATGAACCAGTGGCCGCACTGACTTGGTGTTTGCCAGCTGCTGCGCGACCTCGAAGCGGGTCTTGAGCTGCTCCGACACGACGCCGAAGGCGAGGAAGCCGACCCACGCCAGCCCGGCCCCGATCCCGAACCGCCGCGTCAGCGACGACGCCACCCAGTCCGTCGAGTCCGCGCCCGCCGCCGGCGCGCGCCTCGGCCTCGCCTGCGGGGGAGACCGCGGCTGGGCTTGCATGGGCTGCTGCGTAGTAGGAGGAGGTTGCTGCTCCGGCGGCAGCTGGGCGCTGGGAGGGCGCGACGACTGCGCGCAGGAGAGGTACGGCTTGGCGACGGGGCGGGCGAGGAAGGCCGGCGAGCTCCCCACGAAGGTTGCCATGGTGGTGCGGCAGTGTGTTGCTGCGGACTTGCACCGACAAGCGTGAGCTAGAGCTAGCTAGGAAGATTTCCTCGGTCTCGCTTTTTCCAAGCCTCTGAGATTTTCTCTCCCGTTTTTGGCTTCGCTTTGCTGCATTTGGTGGCCATCGAAACGTGTCCACACAAGTACGGGCGCGCGAGGCTTATCATGTTGTTCATTATCCGTTCGTTTTGAGGGCTACATGTACATATATACGTGTGCGAAGTTCTTTCTATGAAAGAGAAGGCAAAGTTACTCTTACTCCAGCATTCCTCTGGGTTGTGTTTGGTTTAAGGATAAGTGGGATGGGATGATATTGTCTCTGTTTTATAAAATTAGATTGTCCAAGTTTCTATTTAGTCAGAAAAATACAGTCGTCCTTGTTTTCTGTTTGGTTTGAGAAATAAAAT
>KE372620.1:280947-291266 GCA_000418225.1 Zizania latifolia | reverse complement strand
GGGGCGGGCGAGGAAGGCCTGCGAGCTCCCCAGGAAGGTCGTCATGGTGGTGGCACTGGCACGGCGTGCTGTTGCAGTGACAAGCGTGAGCTACCTTGCTACGAAGATTTTTCTCGGTCTCGCTTCTGCCGTTTTTTGGCTTCGTTTTGCTGCACCGGTGGGATCGAAATGTGTCCACACAAGCACGGGCGCACGATTCTTATCCCGTTCTTCGTTATCTGTTCGATTGAGGGCTACGTGCCGAAACCCGAGAGTAGCGATCACAACTTCACAACTCACAGGGCAGCGGAAACTCAACGTCGCCGTAGCTTTGGGCAATAGCTTGATCGCACCTGTTCGTCTGCAATCCAGCAGTGAACGCAAGCGCAGGCCAAGGGCAGCACGACAGTTTTCAGTCGTGTTCGCGGCGGTAGACGGGAGCAGGATAGGGTGGCGGCCGAAGCTACGACAGGAGGGCAGAGACCCACAATGTGGACACGGTCGGATCACAGCCAAACGGCTACAATGACTTCACTCTAACATCGGTTCCCACAAAGCAGGGCGATCATCAATTCGTAGTGTCTAGTCTAGGCTCAGATCCATGTAGTAGTATACCATCTGTTACTCTGATATGACAGTCTAGCCTCTCTTGTTGTCTGTCATTACAGGAGCTCAGGCTCTGAAAAAATTCCTGGGTCTGCATATGCTCTATATCCATTATCTGCACCGCTGACAGAAAATTATCGAATGACATGATTCTAAGGATCCACCGTAATTTGCTGATGTCGATTCTGTTTGCATGGCATCGTTGAACTCCAATGATAGCACTGCAAAGCACTCCTCTTCGTACTGTTCAAAGCCGAGCTTCCATTTTCTAAAAGAAAATAACACAAAAGTAGACGACCAATACAGAGTATCTTTTTAGCGTAGACCAAACATACTAGGTCAATATGAATTACCACATATCACAACAGCCCGTCTAAGAAACAAGGCCATAGGCATGTATGGAGAAACATTCTGGTACTTCACCGAGTTCATCAACTGTGCATAGTGAGCTACAAGAAGGAATAGGTTTATAAGCTTACCATTGCCATTTGTCAGCATCTCAAGCAAGCATGGCCCCACAGGGTACGTCTGAATGACAGCATTCTATATTTCAATAGTTAACTAAAGTCAAAACCAGTATATATAGCTTTTAAGACATTTCAGTATAATTAAAAAGAAAAACTCAAAATATATAGATAAGCGCAGGTTGAATTTCAAAGAGAGGAATCAAGACAACAGTCAACAGGCAACATAGAACACACAGAATCACTTAATAAGATGCATCCACGGCAATGTAAATGAATGAGTTACTACTACAAGATGCATCGTCAACTCAAAACGTGTGCAGCTGTTACCTTGTGGTTGGGCCTTCAAAGTTTGTGTAAGGGAACATATTATTCGCATGTCACTCACCAAAATTTTCAAATAGCAACCATCAACGGGGCCTCCAATGCAACTCACTATGACAAGTTCAAACAAAATAACAGACCAAATTTTGATTTATAAACTACAGGCATATGGCCAGATCAAGGATAATCTAATAAGCAGGCGCAAACAGTGAAGGTATTGAGAGACAACAAATGATGATAACACAAATCACAGATACACAGGACCCATGGATGGTCAATTTTCTCATCATCCAGAACTCAATCCGATGATATACTTCAAATTCTTTTCTGATACGTATTTGACAGCACACAGCTAGAAAACACAAAATAGAGCGAGACCTAATCTTTTCTGTGTTTCATATGTTTCCATGAAAAATTATTAAGATGAACTTTGGAGAAGCAAGCAAGTGAACCAATTACATAGAACCAATCATTACACCGATGTAAGCAAGTTATACACGTCAGCATGCCATATACAAAACCAGCCCTCAGAAACACCATGGGGTTATTTAGACAGTTTTAGATAGTTCAGGGGATTATTTAGGCAGTTTCATAGTTCAAGGGGCAGAGTAGACAAACCCCTGAAGTTGGGGGATCAATAGACTTGTTCCTTTTCTAAAAAATAATCTCTCCATCCCACAAAGACTTTATTTTTTAGATAAAATGATAAATTAACACTAAGAGTAAAAGACAAAAGTGCCCCTTATCAATAAGAATAGTATTATGAAGTGGTAGGTAAGGGGTATTGAAGGAATACAACATCTTGATTTGTGAATCGATGATAGGTAAGGAAGTAGAAATGAAGTCTTTTTGGGACAAAGTTGAAGGACTAGAAATAGTCTTTCTAGGACAAATGGAGTATCAAAGTGCATAATAAAAACATATTAAATAAGAAAGTAAATTAGCACCTCTTGGGACTCAATGTTGTTAGAACCATGTAAAATCTCCACATTTGAAGATCAGATACAATATATGTCCTCTGCAAAAACGATAGAAGAATAACTCTGAAGCAATATGCTACTGCAAACGATAAACATCAATATATGCTATCTGTTTAAGCGGTAAATAATGCACTAAATATGTGGATGGGTCCATGTTAGGACATAACAAAGATTGCATTATAGCACCAACGATAAGAAAAGATACATAGGTCTGAATTATATCACAATCGATAAGAAAAGATACATAAGTCCAGAGCTAAAACATCATCAACATATACTAAAGTTATGGCAATATAGAACACGGTTTTCAAACATAAAAGAGAAAAATACAGATAATCATCATAATGTTTGTACCTCAGTACTAATCTAGATCCTTCTGTTTCCAAAAGTTTCCTTGTAACAGTGGAAGATCTTTGGCCTGTTCAGTAATAGATGCTTCAGTGAGTTGCATAAACAGTGTCATTTCGTCTTGGAGGTCTATCAGGAAGTGAGCCTGGCTTAAATTTGGACGCCTCATGCCTTGCAAGTTCAGGTGGCACAGGACTGTTGCTCTGCGTAAGCATCTGTTTCAGATCAAAGAAAATATCAGTGTTCTCCAGAGTCAAAAATGAAGTTGCCATTCCCTTCTTTCCTGCACGTCCTGTTCTTCCAATACGATGTGTATATGTATCGATTGAACTAGGCATCTCATAGTTAATGACATGAGCAACGTCAGGAATATCAATACCACGCCCTGCAACATCAGTTGCCACAAGAACAGTGAACCGTCGGTTCCTAAATCCATCAAGGCTGATCTCTCTCTGCTCCTGTGACTTCCCTCCATGTAGGGCTGTGACGCGGAAGCCTGCCTTGTCTAGATCCTTTGCACGGAAATCTGCTGATTTCTTTGTGTTGCAGAACACAATGGCTGTCTTATCCCCAAGATCTGAGAGTATCTTCTGGAGCCTTGACATCTTCTCTGACTCCTTCGTCATGATCACATTCTGGGTGATGAGATCTGTGGCCTTGCCAGCTGTACCAATTGTGACAACAACTGGGTTCCGCAGGTATTTCCTAGCGAGACGCTCCACAGCAGTTGGCATAGTGGCACTGAACATATAAGTAGTCCTGTAGATCCTTTTCGCATCAAGCTCCTCATCCTCATTCTCAGGTTTCAAGTTACTGGATGGCATTGCATCAAGGACACCAACAACCTGAGGCTCAAAGCCCATATCAATCATCCTATCAGCCTCATCAAGAACCACATAGTTGCACTGGTTGAGCACAGCATACCTCCTCTCCAAGCAATCAAGAAGCCGACCAGGCGTTGCAATGACAACCTCACAGCCCTGCCTAATCTTAAAACCCTGCTCCTCGATTGATTGACCACCAACAATGGACACAACCTTAATGCCAAGATAGGTCGCAAATTTAACCGTCTCTTCCTCAATCTGTTGAGCAAGCTCACGGGTAGGTGCCATGACAACAGCATAGGGACCCTCAGCCTCATTTTCCTCACTTATGGGTGGGAGGCGGGTAATGTATGAAAGCATAGGGAGCACAAAAGCAGCAGTCTTGCCAGAGCCTGTCTCAGCAATGCCAATAACATCACGCTGCTGCAGACCAAGTGGAATGGCAGCCATCTGGATTGGCGAAGGTTCCTTGTACCCAGCTTTCTCAACAGCACGGAGAAGCTCAGTACCAAGCTTACTCTCAGACCACTTTCGCATGGGACGGGGCACACGAGACCCCTTGTAGGATATATTGAAGTCCTCACGAAAAATACGCCAATCCCGCTCCGTCATCTCATCGATAGACTTTTGAGTCCAGTGCCTGTCCACACGCATGTCAAAAGCATCATACTTCGCTGCAGCATCAGCCTGCTTCTTATCAACTGCATCATCCTCAGGACGGTCATCGACACCAGCCTTGCGTCGCTGCTCGGCTCGGGTCTCTTTCTCATGCGCAGCAGCCACCTTCTTCTGCTCACGACGGTCAATACCGGCGAGGAAGCCACGGCCATAGAGCAGCCGGGCCTCGTGGGGCGACTGGTAGAGCGTGTTCATGTCGCGGCTGGTGTCCTCGGTGTTCTCCCAGTCGAACGAGAAGCGGAACTTCTCCGAGGGCTTGATGACCCGCTTCTTAGGCTTTTTGGACCCCAGGTACTGCTCCTTGATCGCCTCCAGCTCCTTCTCCCGCTCCCTCTCCGCCATCTTCTCCAGCCGATCTTTCTCCCGGTCCCCGCGCTCCCTGTCCCTGTCACGGTCGCGGTCGCGGTCGCGGTCCCGGTCCCGGTCCCGGTCACTTTCCCGGCGGGAAGAGTCGCCTCGGTCGCGGTCCCGACCACGATCTCGGTCGCGGCGGGAGTCGTCGTCGCGGCGGCGCTCCCGATCTCTGTCCTTATCTCGCTCCCTGTCCCTGTCTCTGTCCCTATCCCTCTCCCGGTCCCGGTCGGATGAGTCCCGGTGGTGGGAGGAGGAGGAGGAGTCGCGAGGGGGGTTGGACGGTGGAGGCGGCGGAGGGGGGCGGGGCAGCGACTGGAGGATGTCGATCGCGGAGCGGCGCTGGTCCGTGACGGCGGCCTGGCGGCGCTCGAGGGCGAGCTTCTCCCGCTGCTCCCGCGTGAGGAACACAGGCTTCGTCTCCATGGCATCGGCGGAGCGCTTCATGGCGGCGGCGGCGGGATTCGTGGAGGAGGGTTTGCGTTGGAAGACGGTTTGGGGTCTCTGGCCTCCGGCCTCCGGGAGATGATTGGGCTACTCCTACTCGTCACTCGTCAGCGTGGGAGCTACCGGATCCTCGACTTGGGCCGTGGCGGCGGCACCGGCCTAGTGATCGTCGGTGCCGTGATCTGTACATGGGCCGTGAAAGCGTCTACATGCGTGGGTATCTTGGAATTCGCAACGGATTCCTGGATTTCGTGGCGGTTTCATCTCCCAGTCTGCGGCTCGATCGGCCCAACGCGTCCGTCCGTGGGAATCCCACTCCGGCCCAATCCATATCGGACTTCTGCCGCTTGCACTTTCGAGCGGCGGGGCCAGAGGCTGCATAGCGAGGAGCCCACGCCGCCTCGCCGTCGTCTGCCCCGTCGCCGGCTCACCACCGCCCGAGACCGACGTGCCGGCCTCTTCCACGTCTCTCTCCAGACCATACACTAAAATAAAAGAAGGTTTCTAACTTATTTTCAGAAAAAAGTCCAGAGTAAAATTTCTATATTTTATATCCATAACGTTTTTATAAAAAAAAAGAACGAAAAAAACCCTAACATAATATTGAAAATTAGCTTCAAAAATTTAAATTTGTCTATAACTTTTGATAGCAGTAGAAACGAGCACCACCGACCCACCGTTATCAACGAGAGAAGCAGTGGGGCCATGCGTCAGAGTAACAGGACTTGCCCTAATCAACCCAGGCTTTTGTGTTTAAGGCTAAAGCAATCATCCCTGTCGAATCAGTTGGGTGGATGTGACTCAGCTCGCAAGCCTCCATCGCAACGCACCCTCCCTCTCAATTACACGTGGGCCCTCATCACAAAACGGCACGAGCTTACCGACCCATCCACTTCCAATCCGGACCTAAACTCATCATAATATTACTCCACTTAATCACTAGCTACACTCATCCACCCAATAAAAACAGTATAATTTTCTTACTCGTCCGATTAATATATGTACCTATATTTTGAGATAAATGGATTAGCTAGCTGCTTTAGTGGCTTCATTTTAAAAAACGAAAGAAAAAAATAATGGGAATCTAGCTAGCTGATCAGCTTAGATTTCAATGCAAGGAGCAGTAGCAGACCTTGTCAAGCTAACAGTAATGGCGGAATGGCAAAGAAGAAGAATGCACAACATGGTAGGGCAGAGCTGGCAGGTCCACCCAACAGATTGTTTGGTGAGCTGCATCCATGCACCGGTGACCCAAATGGTCCATTTCATGATTTCTGACAGCTAATTCAATCATGCAAAACCTGTTGCTTTCAGAAGCATAATTAAGCACCTGTGTTCTCTGCATCCATTCACAGATACTGCCTGTATCTGAAAAATGAGAGGAGCAGCAGAGAAGCAAAGCACAACAGTACATGTGACATCAATTCTCATCAAACAATCATGCTATGCACAATGCACTCAGAACACCTTGTTCCAAAAGCATCACATACAACTATAAATTTTACAGGGAAAAATTAAAGAGAACAACTAAACAAACCCACTGGGACTACCTTTTCCTGAGCCTTTTTTTATACTCACTCTATACCTGGCACCAAAGCTGGCAATGGCATGTTCTGTGTTAATGAATTCCAAAGCTTTCATCACAATCCATGATTTCTGCCACAAAACACACCTCATGGGGGCGGCTCACCAACCCTTTGTTCTTGAGATGAAGTTTGGAACCCCCAACTCCCACCATAAAATGAAACCAAAAGAAAAAGGACGTGGAAAGTGGTCCACAAAAAACCCTTGGACCTTGGAAGGCAGAATTGCTCCATGATCTGCCGTCCGGAAGGCAACCCTGAACCAACTGTAGAATTTGAGCCTTTCCCTCCTGGTATGTGCCACCTTCTGGCATGACAATACTAGTTGGTTAGCAATCTTTTTTCGTTGTTTTAAAGCTTTCATCTTGAATGTATTTTCCTCGAACATGATCGCCATGCTCTGCAGACTGCAGATGATCTGGAACCATCAAGAAATAATTAAGGTTCTGACAGAATTCAATTGGGATAGGATGTGGTATTGTTAGGCAGGAATATTTGGTGAATAGTTTAGTATTGTAAAAGGAGCATGTGGGGTGTCCAGCTTCTTTTAGTGAAGTAGTATTTTGTCTGTTCAATGTGTATGGAACTAAAGAGTTTGTACTAAACCAATATCCATACGGCGTAGACAAGAAACAAGGATTGTACTATACTCGATGAGGAAAATAAAATTCAACAGATAATCATAAATATGAACTGCATTTTTTACCTTTAATACGTGTAAAGATGTAGGTAATGGGATGAGAGCTCTCCAGAGTTCCTTGCATGCTGTTCAATCTTTCTCAGGTCCCTAAGATGTTGCAAGATCTCCTGAAGAAGATTAAACCCCTTGTCACCTTTCTTCAAAGACCTCACACATTGTTTTATAAACTCCCTGTCTGCCTCAAGAGCATGCAGTCGCTCATGAACTTGATCGATTTCATGGGCAATTACCAGTTTATCTTGCTCATTAGCTGATTCCAACACAACTTCTGTAGAATGATCTACCTCAGGATCTTGCCTTGTCAGATCATTCCCATTTTCTATAGTAGTGTCATCAAATAATGGGAGGAGCTTTTTTCCCCTATAGGTTACACCTTTTCTTTTGTCATGAAGTTTGAAATTGCTATCATCATCATCAGAGAAACCATTTGAGGCACCGATCAAATGATTTTCTTCTGAGAATTGCTTGTCCATCTTAACACTATCAGAATCTTCGTCTTCGAGGTCAAAAAGCCTCTCCTCTAGCAATTTGAGCTGCTCCAATACAGAGAGTCTCTCTTCCTCAAAATCAGTAAGTGAGCAATCAAGTGAACCCAGATGCCTAGCAGTTTCTTGTAAAACAGCATCAGTGGGGATACTACCATTGCTTCCATTAAGACCATGAGCAGATTCATCACCTTCATAGAAACTTTGGGAATGGTCATCGCTATCCTCAGCACTTGATGATTCTGAGGAGGACCCATTGTGGTCATCAGCCTTGAGCCTGGATATTTTTATCCTTTCCTTTGCCTCAAAGAGATGAACTTTGTGGCGGTACAGCTCGAGCTCTCTTCCCAGATCTTGCTTCTCCTTCTCTCTATTCGCAACTAGTTCATTCAACCTCTGTAGTTCTTCTTGATCATATTCTGATTGTTCTTCCATAAGTCGTTGGTACTGAATTGCCTCCATCTGCATTGCTGCTTTCTGTTCCTGTAAGCGATTTATCATTGCCATAGTCTCATCAGCAGCTATAGCAGCTGCACTCCTCTCATTTTCAAGCTCAGCATATAGAGTGCTCAACGATTTCTGTGCCGCTGTCAAAGCAGATTTTAACTGATCAACACTCACCAGTTCAATACTTTTCAGATCAGTGGATATAGTAGCGACACTTGAATCTACAGACTTGGTATCAGAGGTCATTGATTTATGGTCTGGCAACTCCTGTAAACCACCAATACCTTCAATATAAGTTAGCATATCCAGAGCTCTCTCTGATTCAATATCATTAGAGTCAGGACATAATTTGTCTAAGCTTGTTGATGGTCCATAAGAAAGGTGTAAGCTTGGGAGAGCAGCCTCTGTTGAATCAACTGAATAAATTTAAAAACAAAAATTAGACGATTGTATTAGAGAAGTCAACAAAAATACGAATCGAACATGTATAATGTCATTTCTTACCATTGCATGTATTGCTGTTAGCATCAAACGAGTCTTTTACAAACTCGACAACATGTACTGTCATAAAAGTTGATTCATGCTTCAGCTCAGCTTGTTCAGCCTGCTTCTCTCCAGTACCATCATTTGAAATCACATGAACTTCTTCCCAAGAACCAATTGTCACAGAGTCCAATCCTTGTTTTATTTCAGTCTGTGAAATTTTCTCCTCTTCATCAGTATGCTTCCTAGAATATATCGGCATCAAATCTGATTCTTGACTCAGCTCAGCATGCTGAACCAGCTCCTCTTCGGTGTTCTCAGTTGAAGTTTCAGAGACATGCACCACAGCTTCCATTGGCATGGAATTCCATCCATTATTTAGCTCGGCCTGATGAACTGGCTCAGTATTTCCCTCTAAACTATCAATAGCAAAATCATGCACTCTGGGATTTATTGGCATGGAAAACAAATCCTGTTTTATAGCACCCTGCTCAACCTGTTCGTCCTCAGATATCTCACTCCCGATTGATATTTCCTTGTCCTTGTCTTTCAATCCAGTATCCTCATCAGAAGCTGCATGCAACAAAAGATCGAGGTGGATTTCTTAGTAACCTTAAATAGACAAGACTACAAGCACGGAACAAATCAAAGGACATTAAGTGACATGAGTTCATTTCTATTTTGTTAGGACGTCCATTTCATCCTACAACATTCAGTTTGTTTAGGGTGTTTCTCATTTTTCTTCAGCTTCAATAAAGGCTCATCAGTACAAATGTGGCCGTACAGCCAAGATGAAAGCATGAGTGCTAACTAAAATCCAGAATAGTAAACGGAGTACAATAGATAAAATTTGAAATCTAGGCATGAATACTCAATGAACATCCCCGGCAGAGTTACATGACAATTTGCAAGAGAAACTAGATTATACTTTGTGGTCGAAATGGCTATCAGAACTATTAGATATGCAGTGAAAATGGCGGTACAGTAAAAACATATGCAGCGAAGCAATTGCAATAGCAGGCGTATTAATAGCCAGAGATTGTGTAAACTGGAATAACAAGAATGCAAGTTTGTCAGAGGAAGAATGCCTTACACTGCTGATCAGCTAAGCCTTGTGTGGTATCTCCATCTATCTCACTATTGAATCCATCCACCATAGAAGCCTGTGAGACAACCAGGGCATCAATCTCTTCATCGATCATCCTACCAACCATTTCACCCACCTTGTCATCATCGAAGGCCACCACAGATTTCTCCTCATTGGTGCTAGTCATGTTCTTCAGCACCACGTCGCACTGCTCCACAGTTCCATGGTCAATTGCTTCCTTCCCTTCACCATGGGATTGAGATGACACTGCACTCATTCTGACGGACGAATCAACGGATTCAAGAGGTACCAGCTGCTCGACATTGCCAACAATCTCAGAACATGGAGTTGCCATGTCAACAATGGAGTCGTCCTCCTGCAAAGGCTTCTCGTCAAAAAGCTCGAACACAGGGCCCTCCTCGGACACGAAGACCACGTCTCCATTCAGAGTTGCTATGGTGGCATCTCTCTTGTGACCATAGTCCATGTCGCGCGCCGCCGGCGTGGGAAGCAAGAACGGCGGCGAGAAGAAG
>KE372620.1:243844-256079 GCA_000418225.1 Zizania latifolia | reverse complement strand
AAAACCAAGTTTGGAACTTGGTCGATCCACCTGATGGTGTGAAAACCATTGAGTGTAAATGGATTTTTAAGAAAAAGATAGACGTTGATGGAAATGTTCACATCTATAAGGCGCGATTGGTGGCGAAAGGTTTCAGGCAGATTCAAGGTGTTGATTATGATGAAACGTTTTCGCCTGTCGTAATGCTTAAGTCTATCCAAATCATCCTAGCAATTACCGTATTTTATGAGTATGAGATATGGCAAATGGATGTTAAGACGGCTTTCCTTAACGAAAACATAAGTGAGGATGTGTACATGACACAGCCTGAAGGTCTTAACGATCCACGGAATGCTGGGAAAGTTTGCAAGCTGCAAAAGTCCATTTATGGGCTGAAGCAGGCTTCTCGGAGTTGGAATCTTTGCTTTGATGAGGTAGTCAAAGAGTTTGGCTTCATCAAGAACGAAGAAGAGCCTTATATTTACAAAAAGGGTAGTGGGAGCGTAATTGTGTTTCTAGTCTTATATGTAGATGACATATTGTTGATTGGAAATGACATTCCTATGTTAGATGCTGTCAAGACTTCGTTGAGAAAGAGTTTCTCGATGAAAGATCTTGGAGAGGCAGCATATATTTTGGGTATAAAGATCTATAGAGATAGATCGAGAAGGCTATTGGATTAAGCAAAAGTATGTACATTGACAAGGTTTTGAAACGGTTCAAAATGCAGAATTCCAAGAAGGGTTTTCTGCCAATGTCACATGGTATTTATCTCAGCAAGACTTAGTGTCCTTCGACACCTGATGAGTTGGAGAAGATGAGTGCGATCCCGTATGCCTCCGCGATCGGGTCCATCATGTATGCCATGTTGTGTACACGTCCAGATGTGTCTTATGCTCTAAGTGTTACGAGCAGATACCAGTCAAACCCGGGTAAAAGTCACTGGGCGGTTGTAAAGAGTATCCTTAAGTACTTGAGAAGAACTGAGGATATGTTCCTGGTCTATGGCGGTGAGGAAGAGCTCGTTATAAGTGGTTACACGGATGCTAGCTTCCAAACCGACAAGGATGATTCACGATCGCAGTCAGGTTTTGTGTTCTGCCTCAATGGAGGTGCAGTGAGGTGGAAAGGTTCCAAGCAAGAAACGGTTGCAGATTCTACGACAGAGGCCAAGTACATTGCAGCTTCTAAAGCTGCAAAGGAGGCGGTTTGGATCAGAAAGTTTGTTTCTGAGCTGGGTGTGGTCCCTAGTGCGTCCAGTCCAGTGGACCTCTATTGTGATAATAGTGGTGCCATTGCGTAAGCCAAGGAGCCTAGGTCACATCAGAAGTCCAAACATATACTTCGGTGATATCACCTGATCCGTGAGATTATAGATCGAGGTGATGTGAAGGTTTGCAAGGTGTACACAGATTTGAACATTGCAGATCCGTTGATAAAACCTCTCTCACAGCCCAAGCATGAGGCACATTTGAGCTCTATGGGTATTAGATACTTATGTAGGCAAGAGTAGTGAATATGAGAATAGGAGTAAAGTCTATGCTTATGTAATACAGATAATTGGTATCTTGTTCCTTGAATAAATGTATTTTACATTGATTAACGGGTTGATGACTTGTTTGTGAGACTCTTTGTTTTATGACTTTGTTCAAAACGATCCCTAATCTCATATCGTCATGTGGAACAATGATGATTCATAGATTAGCACATCCGACTGATTAATGATCATGTTTCACAGATCATAGACATGGAGATGTCAAATCAGTGATGTGGACACATGTTAGTGAACATGGTGTTGGATTGACACAATTTGAGATACTGCTGGGATTATTATCATGATGTGCCATCAGTTGTTCTCAAATGGTGTACCTGCAGAGTCCTTAGACCTGAGATCGTCATTTGATTCCATAATGTGTAGTAGTGCACTTAGTGGTTTCCAAATGCTATTCCGTAACTAGGTAGCTATAAAGGTTACTTACAGGTGTGTTATGAAACATGTCGTGGGATGTGAGCGGTCAAGATGGAATTTGCCTCTCCTAGTAACGAGAGAGATGTCTCTGGGCCCCTCGAAGTAGTCGGATTGGAAAAGTGCATGGCCATGCCACTATGACTAAAGAGTTAGTCATGATTAGATCCACTACTTGATCGAGTGAAATATCGAGCTATCCAACAAGGGTGACACGTATCTCGCCTTGAGCTTGACTGACGTCGTGTGGTAAAGGGACTGGTGCGTGAGTACATCTAGGCTCTGGAAATATGATTTTGCCTTTGTATGCATTTGGAGGTCAATATGTGCTGCTAGATACCGCTATTGATCAGCGATTCAAAAATGATTCTCGGGTGGCGGCCGTTTGTGTATGAACCTATCGGGTCACACACTTAAGGGGATGGATTCAAATATTGCAAAAAATTGGTTCTTGTGCAAGTGGGAGATTGATGGAATTATGCCCAAGAAAATTCTGGGGAACTCGGAAATTCCGGATATAGCCAGAAGTTTCGGAGTTCTGAGCATCCGGAAGTTCCGGTAGGACCGAAAGTTCTGGGCCAGCCCCTGAATTTGGTTTTCTGGACGAACCGGAAGTTCTGGGGTCAGAATTAATTCGATACAGAAGGTCTGTTTCAGAAGTTCCGGCTGTAACCGGAAGTTCCGGACCCGAATTGATTCGATACAGAAGGGTAATTTCGGAAGTTCCGAATAGGATCCGGAAGTTTCGATGACTGAAAGTTCCGGCTATAGCCGGAAGTTCCGGGGTACGCAAATTAGATCTGTTAGGTTTTTAATTTGGATTAAAAGGCCCGTGCTGGGCACTATATAAAGGAGGAGAGGATGGCATGCAAGGGGCGGCTGCGATTGCTCTACCCTAGCCCTAGCCGCCACCTCTCCTCTCTCCTAAGTGATCACAAATGTTGTGATCAAACCCTAGAAACTTCACGAGTGGTGCTAGCACGCCGGTGTGGAGTGTTTCTGTTCCTGTACGTGTAGACTTCGTGGAGGTGCTGCTCGAATAGCAGCACTCGTCGTCTTCTTCGTGTGAAGATCTCTGGGTTTCATCGACTTGGTCGCCGGCGAGCGGGCGAGGCAAGGAGAGAACGAGCGAGGACGCGCTTCTCCAATTCTTCTTCTGCTGCTCTAGCGTGTCCCGCGTTAGAAGGTAACGATCCATGATCCCTCACGCACATGGGTTCCTAGGCCAACGGGGTTAAATATTTAAAATACCTGGCTAGCGTAGCCTCCTCATGTCCCAACACCTATTACATCTAATAGCACAATACTAATTACATGAGCTGAAGCATCACATATCGACGCGCAGGTCGTACAACATTTGAACATCCTTAGACTGTAATCAATCATGACGCACAAGCCATGTTATTACAAGCGAGTATCATATACTTTGTAAGGCCATACCAGTCACAATATTCCCTGCAAAAATGAGTTAGGCGGAATCTAGACGTGACTGAACTGGACCCGGAACTTTCAGCCAGTAGGCCCGAAACTTCCGGTCGAAAGGCCCGAAACTTCCACCCAGTAGGCCCAAAACTTCCGGTCGAAAGGCCTAGAACTTCCGACTCAGGACCGGAACTTCCGAAATCAACCTTCTGACTCGGATTTAAATTGGCCCGAAACTTCCGAAAATAACCTTCTGTACGGAATTTATTTATGTCCGGAACTTCCGGTCCAACCGGAACTTCTGGACCCGGAACTTCCGGTCCAACCGGAACTTCCGGTCCAACCGGAACTTCCGAAAATAACATTCTGTATCGAAAATTATTTCAGCCCGGAACTTCCGGTCCAACCAAAACTTTCAGAAAATCCGACAATAAAAACAATAGATCCAATCTATTTCCATCACATATCACCATATGTGATCGATCCAGATTGAACACTACGCACGTAGGCTCTGATACCACTGTTGGGTTATGAGGAGGCTACGCTAGCGCTTAATTTTAAAAATTTACCCCGTTAGCCTAAGAACCATGCGTATAATGGGATCATGGATCGTTACCTTGAGCCTCGAGACGCGCTCAGGCAACGGAAGTAGAGTCGATGAAGCGTGTCCTCGAGCTATTCCACCCGGCTCCGTTCATTCGTCGGTGATCCGGCGATGAAGACGACGCGATCCTACGATCCGGCGATCTCCACGGGAAGAAGACGAGCACCACTATTGGAGTAGTGCCTCCACGGTATCCACACGTCCAGGGACAGGATCACCTCGCGCTGGCGTGTAGCATCACTCGTGAGATCCGGGGAGATTGATCACAACACTTGTAATTAAGGAGAGAAGAGAGGTGGCGGCTAGGGTTTGGTCAAACCAATATCATCCAGCAGTGGCAATAACCTTTTCGTGCTAGCCCCTCCTTTCTTTATATAGTGCCCTGTCACGGGCCTTTAATCTGTATTAAAGCCCAACAGATCTAATATGTTCGCCTAGACCGAAACTTTCGGTTCTGACTGGAACTTCCAAAAATAACCTTCTGTATTGAATTTATTTCGACCCGGAACTTCCGGTTCGTCCAGGCAGGCCCAGAACTTTCGGTCCAACCGGAACTTCCAGTTCCTTAGAAACCAAAACTGGGGCTGACCTAGAACTTCCGATCTAACCGGAACTTCCGAATGCTCTAGAACCCGGAACTTTCGACCCTCAGCCAGAACTTTCGGTTCCCCAAGAATTCTCTTGGGCACAATTCCATCAGCCAGTTCAACGGTCAGTCCACGCCATCAATAACAATAAACTCTAGGACGTAACTGTCAAATTAATATAGCGAATAATGTTGTAGTTATCAGCCCACGATTCCTAGTGATTTAACTGCTGTAAAGAGAATTAATGGGGTTGTTAAGGTCTAAACGGTAACCCCCGATCCCTGTGATATATAAAAGGGTCGGGGGTACCTCTCATAGGCGAGACACTTATAGATACGCTCATAAGCTTAAGACATTTTCAGGCTCTTTAGCTCATATTCCAACACATAGGATTATGATTATTATCCTCCGGAAGACCCGAACCTATCTAAATCTTTATGTCTCGTATTCTTAGAGGCAACCATAGAATTCCGAATACAGAGATCCCCTTACATCTAATCAAAACACCTCTGTGGGTAACCCCATCGAGGACTATCGTACTTACGCAGCAACAGTATGGGAAAGACATCGAATCAGATTGAATCGCATCACATCACAATACAAAGCAATTAAAGACAACCCTAGATAACCGATCAGTCAACAAAGCCAAAACAAACATCGAGAAGAATAGACACCAACAATTACCCTCATCGATTAAGACACGGAGGGCATCCACTCATGTTTGCCGATCATCTCTTCCAACCAATCCTAATCGATATCATTGTATCAGAAGATTTCTATATCTATACCTATATTATAGATTGTAGATTATATAAGTATAAGAATTATTCCTCGATAAAAAAACTCAAATATATATACATTATTTTATATATAGACATGTTCTCGACCAATAACCTAACCTAAGTATACACAAAACCTAGGAGGTCGACTAACCGTCTAAAAACTTTATAGCAGCCAAAAACTATTTAAAAATACTGATAAAAGCACCACGGCGGCAGGGCCTACACAATACACACAAACCCCCTAAAACCCTAATCGCACCCGCTTCCATGCTCACCTGATTCCCCAATAGCGTCACACCCATCCGCCATGGCTTCCTCATCCAAGCTCCTAGCGGTCACCCTGACCTCCTCCTTCCTCCGGCCATATCGCCTTGCCTCCCCCTCCCTCCTATCCGCCCCCTCCAGCCGCCTCGCTGGGCCACTCCTCTCCCTCCGCTTCTGCTCCGCCGCAGTCGATGTCGCTGACGCTCCCGCCGCCGCCGCCGCAGCAGCAGGCCACCCGTGGCCGGAGTGGAGCGATTTCCTTGAGAAGCTGAGGACCAAAGGGTACTTCGAGCAACCCACTCCTGCGTCCCGCGTTGATGCTGCCGAGGGCGCCGCCAGAGAGGGGGAGACGGCGGCGGCGGCGGCGGCGGAAGCGGAAGCGGAGGCAGCGGAGGACCCCGTGGCCTCGCCCAACAGTTACCCCTACAGGGATCTGAACAGGGTGAAGAACGCCTGCCTCAAGTTCGGGCGAGAGCGCTACGATCTCCTCAGGTTAGTGGCCGTGAGATGGATGTCTGTAGTTTTATCGCACTTTGATTATGTGCATGAACTGGATTCTATTTAGTTGCTTACATTGCTAGTGCTTTAGTCAGTGAGGTTTTGCGTTAATCGCAACAGAGTGCTGTTCAAATTTCAATAAGTTGGGCATTCTTGAGCTGACGCCTGACAGTCCCGAAATGGGGTGCCGACAACATAATCGATGGTTCTCCCTAATGTCCTGGAATCCCATTTGCATGATATGCAGTGCTGATTTTTCCTCTTATTCATTTTGGATAGTAAGGTAAATGATTTCTGATGCATTTCTCCTCTGCATTTATGCATGTTTGATGAGAGCTTATGAATGATCACATCCTGGAGCACGAATTCCCTTAGTACTTCTATTTGATTAACATGATAAATAAAATATTATCCAGCGAATCCATAACATAAATGCAAGTTCGTGTCATGATGGTTATCAGTGGTGACTACAATTAAGGATTTAAGGGTCAACTGATTCTTTCGACTGTTTGTGCCTACTACTTTTTCAAGTATCATGTCTTTCTAGCTTGGTAACTTGGTTGGATTTAATTTGACTGGATTATTGTGTCAGCTCCCTTCCCAAGCAGGATATTCAAGCTATTGTTGTGTGTGGCTGTCCTAACATCTTCCGAAAGCCCGTGAATTCTGCAAAGAGGCTGAGAGAGTTTGTGCAGGTTGATGAAGGAGATGTAAGTTAACTATTCCCTTCTGAACATATTGTATTGCTGTTCTTGCTGTAACAGACTCTTGGTTTTTCTTTACATATATCATGTTTCTTGCTGTAATGGATTCTTGATTTTTCTCTAAACATAACATGTTGTTTCCTTCCCACAGTTTACTTTGACTCGACAAGAACAGTCACAATATTTTGTTTTTTTAATATAGGCGTGCAGTGCTTGCAAATTGCGTGGATCTTGTGATAAAGCCTATGTAATTCCAAAGGCTGAGGAAGGAGCTCGTACCGTTGATGTTGTGCGCATACTCCTAAGTTATGCAATAGATCCAACCAGCCTTTCAGGAGAAAATTCTGTTAAAGGTGGTGTCCAAGAATCTGCAAGAAAGCTTATTTCAGAGCTCACTGTCCTTAGTGACACGGCAATTGATCCGTCACTTCCTAAACCTGTATTCCAAACTTCTAGCAAGCAGGAGTCACTGACCGAAAATTCTGACAAGGGCACACGATCAGGTGCAAAATCTAGGGTCTCAGCTGGAAAGGACAAACAAACATCTGCAACAGAAATGAGGATGGGTGATTGGCTGTGCCCAAAGTAAGTTCTCTATGATACAGTAGTACAGTAACTGAGTGTTATGCTTCACTGCCTTCTGTTGTGAACCTTTCAAGTTGGAATTGTTGGTGCATGACTCCACCCACCAGGGCTCGAATCCTGGTGCTCACATTTAAATGGATGCGTGCATCCATAGGTGGCGCAGAGGTTGGAAGTTATTTCCATTATGTAAAAAAAGGATTGCATAGGTACTTTAGCTTGTATGGCACATATGAGGGTCTAAGGGCATAGATTGTGCATTGTAATTGTTTGTTGTTTTTCAGTTCTTGGCTTTATGATGATTCTCTTAGGTTCTTTATAAAACTAGGGACCAGTACCATTATTAGAACCAGCTATTTCTAACCAGATTTATCTCATTCTGATGAATGGTGATTGGTGAGTGATTATACTTTTTTGCTTGCCATGCTTATGATAACATGGCATTTTAACTGTCTATCACATTGCAGAAGGCAATTGTTGACTTCATTGACTACCACTTGGCTGTACATACTTATTCCATTTGAATGCTGTTAACTAATTCATCAAAGAAGCAATGTTATGGCATTGTTTTGTATGCCTATTTACCACTTAACATATGGTTCAATGTTGTTGACCATAAAACAATGTTAACTTATGAAAATGATATAGCTTTTATATGGTTCTCTTATATTGTACTATTTGATTGGCAAGATTTTCTTTTGGACTGCTTATCCCAAGTTATTAAGCATTCTGAAATTCTGATTGAGTATGTCTGTTTTCTTCTCCTATTCTGGTATGTTGTACTTTATGTGTTTGATTTTGCGCAAGTTATCACTGTATTCTATTGGCGCATGAGATAATCTCTGCTTCTATACTTAGCCCAATAGTCCTGATAATGTCATCAAGCTATCACTATATTATACTGTAGCATGTGATATTCTATTGCGTTGCATTATTAGCACAAATATTGTTTGCTTCTGCAATAACAATATATCCATATAAATTTGAACCAAACTCGGTATTATTGATTATTTAAATAAGGCAAGTTTGTAGTACATGTTTGAAAAGCCATATCTAATGTTGTGACAAGACTCTTCCTTCCTACATAATCCATATGCTCTGATTATTACAAGGCGGGAACCTTTTCATACCAACTTAGAAGCCTCATGCCTGATGATTTAGCTAAACCTATAGGAATCCTTTTATGTTAGGTTTTAACAATTTCTCAATGAGTGAATCCAAATAAGCTGTATTTCAGGATTGTAATTGCTCTTTGGTACAATCATAGTGTAAAATGCTTATTTGCTTCATTAAAGAGAAAAATAGACCGAATTCAAAGCAAATATTGAGTTAAATGGTTGGTTTACACCAACCTGATATTATCAGGGATTTTACAATCTTTGTAATTTTCTTTTAGTGGATCGTATGAGCACACCTCTTCGGAGTGTAGGTTATCAGGTTATGGTAATATGGTTAATGCATGCCCTCTTCTATTTTTCACTTCACTGTTTTTTCTTTGTTTTTTATCCCCATGGAGTGTAGGTTATCAGGTTATGGTAATATGGTTAATGCATGCCCTCTCCTATTTTTCACTTCACTGTTTTTTCTTTGTTTTTTATCCCCATCTGCAGCGTATGAGTGTGTGGGACTGTTGTTGCCTAGCCATGCCTTATTGATGGCCTTGTCCTGACATCCTCTCATTTTGGCAGTTGCAACTTCTTAAATTTTGCTCGAAATCGACACTGCCTTGAATGTAAAGCAGATGGGCCAAAGAAGATAGAAGCAGCCACCACCGAAATGAAAATGGGAGACTGGATCTGCCCACAGTAATTATCGAATGCTATATGCGCTTTCTTCTACTGTTCAATGTGGTTTTATTTACCTTGATCACTTATTTACTTTCGTTTTAGGTGTCACTTCATGAACTTTGCACGGAATAAGATGTGTTTTAAATGTGAAGAATCTCGACCAAAAAGGCAGCTCAACCCTGGAGAATGGGAGTGCCCCTCGTATGTGACTTCCTCATCTCTTTGTGATTGTTCCCTCAACATTCTAATCAGACATTATCTTCTCCTATAGATGTAATTTTGTTAATTTCCGACGCAACAAGGTCTGCTTGAAGTGCGATCATGAAGGCCCTGAAAATAATACCCAGGACAATCAGGTGGGATACAATAGGTGGAGAAACACGAGAGGGGCTGATAGAAGTAGAAGTTTTGACTCTGTTGGTCAGGAGGACGATGGCTCCGATCCAGATGAAGGAGAGCGCAAGCGTGCAGTGAGCAGTAGGGCAAGATCGGGCAAGAACCGCTCAGCAGATCCACTGGCAAGAGTAAAAGTTTTGACTCGTCCTAAGGAGGATGACAATAGGGAGGATGACAGCGAGGACATCTTGCCATACGAAGGGGAGCGCAAGCATGTAGTGAGCAAAAGGGCGACACCAGCGGAGAGGAGATTCACCGCTGCAAGAGGCCAGCGGGGGTGTATTTAGCATCGATATTTGCCATGTAGCGTATAGTTTCATGTACTGCGTGTTATTTATTTATGCTTGAAACAATAGCTTGCCGGTAGTTCATAAACAATCTTGATCGCCACATATGCTCCTGTTGACATCTAATGAACATATTAGGTGTGTAGCAGTACATCAGGTTTCCATGCTTGCAAGAGTTTTTTCACGTTTTGACAGGTATTCTGTCATTGTTGCTGTTTGTCGAGAACTCCAATGGCTGCCATAACTTAGCAGATCTCGCTCGTTCTCTCAGACGTATTGGATTGGACGATATGGTAAGCATATCGAGCCTGACAAGTTGACAACAGCATACTTATCTTGGATCTGAGTGCATGACGTTGAAACAGACGCCCAAATGTTTGGTTGGATTTTCACGATTTTAACAGCGGTAGCTATGCGAAAAGTCCTGCGTCGCAGTAGCAGGACACATGACAGTCAAAGAAATTTACAGACGTGCTGAACACTGATATTGTGAAAGGTAAATTTTGACAGTACAGCCCCTCTACAAAGGAAGCAGAAAGGAACCAGAAGCTGGAACTGAAATCCTTATCCACCTCCATGCCATGTAGGTGAATCTTTCAGCAGGAATTTCACAGCCAGTCTTATTTGACCACACACACATACTTGGTCTGTAAACACTTAACACCAAAGGAAAGATGCAAAGTAACTCTAACTGGATGAAGTCACAAAAGCTCTATGCCTAGGCAACATCACGTCAAGCAACGGAAGCTCTCAGCTCATGGGTCAACTGAAGAGCTCACAGGGATTCCCTGAGGACCAGGTTGATGCCAAATGACGCCGTGCAGATGATCAACCCAAAGATCGCCAAGAAGTTGAGTCCCCTGCAGCATTCACGAAAATCAACTCAACCGGATTAGAACCACTCTTTTCTTTTTCAAGAGTACACAGGAGAATGGTGTATCTTTGCGTTAAGACAGAAAAAAGCGTTCCGAACAACAGATACACCCGCACTTACACACATATTTATGGATACTCAGCAGTAATTGTGCAATCACACAGATATTAGAACCACTTTGATCCATCAGAAACAATATTGAGATGCTTGGTGCAGATTCAGACAAAACTTCAGGTCAAGCGATCCTTTTTTAGCTACTCATTTCAAACAACAAACCGACAATTATAACACTGCTAATGTGATGGGTGTAGAACAGAGAGCTAGCCTCTGTGTAGGATTGCAAACTGCAACACTTACCAATAACCGATCTTGGACCTATAACCTCTATAAATGAGTTATGAAACATGTAAACATTGGAAGTTTAAGCAGGGTTGTGCAGCAAGTACTATCTCAGAAGGATGATGTCCTCGAATGTGTGTAGTCAAATCTTACAATTTTAAATCATTAACAGAAGAAAAACTATTAGGATTTGATATGTGAAAATGATATCGGTAGATTCACCATAAAAATACTTTCATATAGTTATATATATTTAATATTGTTATAAATATCTAAATAGAAAAAATAATATGCATAGAGATATTTGTATTGAACACTGTATCCATATCCAAAACGTCAAAACGCCACGGAGGTTAGGTAGTAGCTGCCATCTTGACTACAAATGGATAAGAAAATGAAGCACCGAGACACTTGCACGTTGAAAGCTCCACTTGTAAGCTGCTCCACGTTGTCAATCACTCACTCTGAGCACCAATAAACGCCCATTTGACATTTTTATGGGTGTAATGCACTACTGTACTACTACTACACTTAATTGAGTATTTACTACCAACTCCACTTCATACCAGTACTTGGCAACCACTCATAAATGATGTTCATATTAATGTGTTGGCTGATTGCTATCCAAGAAACAAACAGGACTAGAAACAAAGTCAATCTAAACTACTCCTTCCAGTTTCACAAAGTAAGTCGTTTTAGATATAATTTCAGATACCAAAAAATAATTAATTTATGTGTACTTTCCTTGTTTGCCTCTATTAAATACAATGCGGAAGTGAAGACAACACGAGATACTAAGAGGAAGTAGTACTACTTCAGGGGTATAAACGTCTAAAATACAAAAAAAAATGTAAAACGACTTGTTTTAGGCAACTCTTGATACAAGTCTAAAACGACTTCCTTTATGAAACCGGAGGGACTGCATTGGAGCTCATTAGCCAATAAATTAACTACATAGATTAATTAAATATTTTGGTAAAGTTACAAATACTCTGTAGCTTGAAAAAAGTTTTCTATGCCAGAAAGTTTTTAAAGAAATCTAATTTTTAGAAGCGTTTCATGAATAATCCGGTGTAACCCATCATCATACATATCTAAATAATTTGCATTGCATCTTAGACTGAAAATTTCCCAGGACAACAAAAACAAAAACATATGAATCAG
>KE372620.1:230086-243809 GCA_000418225.1 Zizania latifolia | reverse complement strand
CCTAGGCATCCGCCAAAATTTTGTAAGGTCTTATCACCATATCCATATGACCATACTCTCTCCGGTTTCACAAATAAAGTCGTTTTAGATTTGTATTAAGAGTTGCCTAAAACAAGCTGTTTTGTATTTTATTGTACATTTTAGATGACTATATATCTGATATAGTACTACTTCCTTTTTATTTCTCGCGCTATCTTTACTCCCGCATTGTATTTAATAGGAATAAATAAAGAAAGTACACTAATTAATTGTTATTTAAAATTATGTCCAAAACAATTCTTTTTTTAAACCGGAGGGAGTATATGTTTATCTACCTATACAATCACCAATCACAAGATTAGATGGAAGCGAGCAAAACGTACCCAATTTTGAGGCGGTTGTCTGGGATGCCGGTGGCGTAGCCCTTGAAGTAGAAGAACCTGGCGACCGTGTAGACCACCCCGAGAGCGGCGGCGATGACGGAGTGCTGCAGGCCGCCGACCAGCAGCATGACGAAGAACAGCGGCATCATCTCAAGCGAGTTCTGGTGCCCCCTCTGCGCAACACGAAATTATTTCAGACACTCAGCCTACCGTAACCGTATCATCTCCTCCCATGAGACACAGAGTCACAGAGAACAGATCAGAGAACAATCTAGGGTGGCGGACCTGTACGCAGTTGAAGAGCTTGGCGTCCTTGTTCTCCGACTCGATCGCGTACATGGTCGGGTAGAAGACCTTGTACCTGGCGCAGCCAACGACATCGAAGAAAATCCCATCAAATTCTCCAAACCTAGATGAGATGGGGAAGAAGGAGAAGAATAGGCAGGGGACTTACTTCTTCCGGGCCTTGCCGACCTGGAAGCTCATCCAGAAGTTGAGCAACGCGTAGGCCACCAGCGCCAGCACCACGTATCCGTACTCCTTCGTCAGCTCGATCGACACCGCCATTGCTTCCTCTCCGTCCTCTGCACAAAGCTGTTCGTTTTTCTGGAAATGGAAATTGAAGAGGAGGGGATTATGGTAATATGGTTCGGAATGGATGGCAATTTTATACGGACGCCGATGCGTCTAGAAGGTTCCAGAATCTCTGGCTACCCTCCGGCCCAAGAAATCTCTGACCAAATCCATGGGGCCCATCTGGTCTACTGGGCTAGGCTCTTTACTACTTTTTTCGTCCTTTTTTCTTTCTTTTTTATTTCGTTTATTTCCATGAGGACGAAGCGTAGGTTGTCTGCAGAGAAAAGGACAGTTCAAGTAGGGGATTTTTTTATATATATTTCAGTAAATTTTACACCAAGTCAACGAGAGATCTGTTATTTTCAGACGTCATGCCTGATGTGATCTGAATCTGATG
This sequence comes from Zizania latifolia, assembly GCA_000418225.1. NCBI lineage: Eukaryota > Viridiplantae > Streptophyta > Magnoliopsida > Poales > Poaceae > Zizania > Zizania latifolia. The sequence continues at coordinate 242,474 of KE372620.1, read as the reverse complement.
CATCGCTACCGATCCTCTGCAAAGGACTTTCAAAGTGCCATAACGAGAGCACCCGTCGCAATACATGTTTTTTTAATGGAAATTTTACCGTTTAAGAAGGTAGGTACACGAGATACACAATTTTTAGTATCTAAATACTAAAATTAATATTAAAAATTATGATACCATATCTCCTCAAGCACCGTAAAATCACCTTTTTAAGAATCGGAGTAAAAAAGACGAGTTCTGAGTAGTGGAGATCAACGTAATTGCTGTTATGGATTTTCTGTTAGTGTAAGTATACCTTTTTATTTCAGTGTTGATTAATGATCACAAACTGTATAATGATCTTAATGATCCACATAATTATGTTATTTCACATGTTTTTTAGATTTAGAAAACTAAAACCAGAAAAAATCTAAAAGGGTAAGATTACAAAATGTCCACAAAGTGGGTATCATTTTAGTAATTACACTATACGTGGTGACATCTATACGAAGTCAACGAATTGGAGTAGCAAAGTTTCAATTTTCTCTTCTAGTTTGGGGATTACATTGACCAAATCATCCATCCAGTAATAATAATGCATAACTTATGGTAAATCATTGACCTGGAGACTCTATTTTGTATTTACCCGTGGGAGTAGTAAATAGTAAATAGTAAAACTTTCTCAAAGTCTCCCAAAATCTCGTTCTTTTTCGCGTGAGCAAAGACAAAAGAGGCCAGAGAAGTCGACGTCTTCGTATGTGCAGTCGTGCAGACGACGTTGAGATATGTATTTTCCACGCGGCTGGTAGAGCAGCTAGAGTCACTAGCCGCTAAACCATGGTCAAACGTCGTTTGATCCTACTTGCAGTAGGAGCCGCAACTTCTTCGTTCAGAAAAGGGCAAGCTGGTGTACCAAATGTCCACATTATGTCAATTGCCAAAGAAATTGACAGGATACGGATGGAAGATTCGGTTCGGCTTTGGCTCAACTAATCGGCCGGTTGGACATGTTGCTTAGTTAATTGTTTTTGTCTGTTCAGATCATGCGTCAGTGTCCGAGCTCGGAGAACATTTCTCCTCATGACCTCATGGTTCATCCTACTCTCGTCCCACTCGTCTTCAATCCGTTTCACCAAACAAACGCGGGCTCAAGAATTTGCTGTTTTTTTAATGATCAAATGAACAGTCTATCGCCCGTTCACTAGAGAGAGACAAGTGTTTTTCTTCAGAACAAATACAGCATTCCGGACATCCTGTCGAAGTTAACATTGCACAGTTGCACACACAGATCGAGTCACACCCACATAAAAACAGAGAATTCAATAGATTAAAATCAGTCATATGCAGAAGCGAGGACGAAGCAAATGGGCCGAGCTAGAGATGTTTCACATGATTTTCGCTCGAGAAAAGAGTTCGCATGTCGCAAGAAAGAAATATTTCTGAAGGTCAGGTGGCGCTGACGATCATCTTCATGCCGAGGTTGCAGTGGCCGTAGCGGGTGCAGATGAAGAAGTTGTCCCCCCTGGCGAGCCTGACGCTGTCGGTGCCGGAGGTGTAGGTCCTTGACCCCGTCGGCGTTCTGCAATCGGCGTACCCGCCCTCGTCGACGGCCACCACGTTGTGCATCCACGGCAAGTACCTGAACACTGCATGGATCCCCGTGTGTGCAACCATCTTAAATTTTCAGACTACACTACATTCCCTAGCTAGCTCGTCTGATCGACCGAAAAGTTCAGAGATTGGGTGAGATAGCTTTACCGAGGACGTCGCCGGCGTGGAACTGCTTCCCGCTGGGCCAGCCCCCGCTGCCCAGGGACCAGCCGCCGTCGTCGCCGACGTAGTAAGTAGCCGCGTCGGCGAAGCCGCAGCCGGCAAGGAGGCAGCAGAAGCAGCTCGCGGCGGCGAAACACGCGACGGCCACGGCACCTCGCCCTGCACTGCCTCTTCCCCGAGCCATCCCACTCTCACAGTCTCACTGGTCACTGACTCACTGTAAATCTGTAATCCACTACAACACTAGGGAGCTTGGTTGCTGGTCAAGGGGAGAACTGAGAAATCTGTGCACTACTTGAAGGCAACAAATCTCTGCAATATTCTTGAAGCCAACAAGAATTACTATCACGTAAAAAAAACCAAGGTGAGGTAGTACGGATTCTGAAATGGAGCATTGGAGTGTGGCTATGTAGCTGGCTGTTGGCTGGTTGCTAGGGGAGCACGAAGTCTGAGTGCCTGAAAGCGATAATCAATGTTGCGCAGAGCGGCCAGAAGACTGTAAGAAATGTAAAGCTTCAATCCAGCATAGGACAAGGGCCCGTGAGGCCGTGATCACATGACCGGCCTGCCTGACAACTAGACAAGCAGTGTATCTCGCGGCTGCCCCGGCTGTCAAATTGTTCATCGTTTTGGGTGCTACGCCCGCCGCAAATAAAGCGCAAATCTTTACCGGCTAGCCTCCCTGAGCCCACAGTTAGCCGTCGCCGGCGATGGGTTTAGGAATGGGGAGCTTAGGTGTTCGAGGGAGAAGAAGACATACGCCTGCAGCGGAGGGGAGGATGATGCTATAGTGTGGCGGTAGTTTGGGAGAGTGCAACGGCATGGCGAGGCCGCCGCCGGCACCGGCGCTGGAGGACGGCGGCGAGAGCCGGTGAAAGCGTTGCCCCACAACTCCTGTAGATCGAGCAGCAGACGACTTCCCTTTTCCTTTTGCTAAAATGGGCCGAAACTAAAATTTGTCAGAAGGACGTCAATTCTATATCATCTTTGAGTTTTATACGGCCCATCACGTGCGCTTGGTCCAACTAAAGCCCATCTGATTGCCTAATTCATAGATTTTTTATAACTAATATTTTTCTCGAAAAGTGCAAATATAGATAACACGTCCCAAAAATCATAAAAATAGACCACCATCGATATTTAAAATATTCCTCTGTCGGCATCTTAGCTGAACTGTTGATAGAAGCGTGAGGCGAGGCGGCTGGTGCGGCGCGTGGCTAGCGGGCATGATGGGAGGCGAGGCGAGCACGGTACGGCTTGGGGCAGGAGGTGAGGCAAAACGCTGTCTGTCGACATAGCCCAAAATGTTAATAGAGGAAGATAGGTCTATTTTTACGATTTCTGTAAAGTACTGTTTAGAAATGAAATTTTAGAAAAAATATTATTTATAAAAAAAATTCTGATTCATAAGCCCGGCCTGCGTAGACCAGGAATTTTGCGAGCAGCCGAACGGGATCCTGACATCGTACTGATGTAAAACGACACATTTTTTCTTCTGTACGTGGTCTCTTAACCAACTTTTTTTTCCGAGCATTCAAGACTCTTTTTTTCCCGAGCATTCAAGCCTTGCATTTGTTTTCTTCTGTCTTCAGTCGTATGCTACGAACTACTACTACTATGCAATTGCTGTTATTCAAGGCAGACATGATCGAACCATAATATTACACACGGAATTCAATTCAAAACCTGGTACATAAAGCTGGGCCAGCACGCAGCTGCAGCTGTATGGCTTTTATTTGCTTCTTGTCAAATATACATCCCATAATTGTATTACTCTATACTGCCAAGATTAAACTGACCTGACCTGCGTCAAACAAACAGAGACCTAAACACGACGGTAACGAAGACGCGACGCGACACAGAATTATTTTGGGAACTACTTCGCCGGCGTTCTGCCCCCGGCGGCCGCCGCGCGCTGGTTGGTGGTCAGGCGGCGGTGACGGCGATCTTCATGCCGGACTGGCAGTGGCCGGGGAAGGTGCAGATGAAGTAGTTGGTGCCGCGCGCCAGCGTGACGCGGTCGTTGCCGCTCTTGTACGTCGTGGCGCCCCTCGGCGCGCTGCACGACCTGTAGCCCGCCGCGTTCACCGCCACCACGTTGTGCGCTGCCGGGCTGTACTTGAACACTGCACCGCACACACGGATGCCACACCGACCCAACAAAAGTTACTAACACGCATTGCGTTTTTTTATAATTCGATGGTACTAGCTCTATATTAGTTTGAGTTTTTCTAACTTTAATTAAATTTCAAACAATATAATAAAATTAATTTTATGTTGTATTACCTCTCTCCCATAATATTACTATTTAAAATCAGATTAGATATTTTATAGTACACTGAATGAATCTAGACAATGTCACTGTTTAGATTCGTTATACTATAAAATATAAAATAGCATATAGCATATAATATATTTTATATAAATTTAGTTAATATTAGAAGATTTTGATTTATAAAAAAACAAAAGACACGTAATATTAAATGGAGGGATAGGCGGTGCAATACCGTTGCGCCACGGTAGTTGGCGGGTGTAATTAAACCTCGACACGCCATACTATGAGATGAGGAACTCACCGAGCACGTCGCCGGCGCGGAAGCGCTTGCCCCCGGGCCATCCGCCGGTGTTGAAGCTCCAGCCGCCGCGGTCGCCGACGGTGTACACCGCCGACTCGGCGAACTCGCCGTGGAGGAGCACGCAGACGAGGGCCAACGCCAGCACGGCGGCTCTGCGGCCAGCACTGCCCCTTCCCTGAGCCATCGATGACTAGCTAGTGGCTGTGGAAACCGATCGATTGACTCAGGAAGGTGCAAGAGCAAGATCGGTGTAGATAGTGAGGCAGCTGACTGTGACGATGCAAGCGGCAAGCCTGCTTTTAAAGGCAACCACGCACACCCACCCACCAAGCTACCACTTCACACAATACACATAAGTTACATGCCATAAAATGATCCACACTTGGGGGTGTCAATTGTACGTGTGAATAAAATGACACTGATGACCACGACTACTGGATGCACGATTGTTGCGGCCTCGCGTTGGAACTTGGAAGGACAGAATCGGTGCCGGCGACACTGTGAATCAAGGCAATGTTTGTTTGAGTTCAGGATTACCGTAATCTAGCTAGGACTTATAAAAAGTCGTGAGCTATTTAATAATCTAGATTATTATGTTTAAATGATAAAAAACTATAACACTCTCAAAATAAAATGAGAAGAGCTGATATTTGAGTATGAGACGACAATAGATAATTTCTACAAAAGTGTGATATGTATTTTAGTTTTTCCTAGAGTATTAAGCTGAAAAAATTGCGCTCCACTATCTTATTATTACTATAATCTAGATTATAAATTATAATAAGCTGGTCAATAAAATAATGATTTATTTGTATAATCCTAAGAGTAAACTAATGTGACCTTAAGCAAGCAAGTGAGCTAGCCACTAAGTGGGAGGCAAACTATCATAGCTTTGGTTAGTTGGATTAGCCGAACAGAGGTAGGCCAACCACCCACACGGCCGAGAGAAGCGGCCATAACTTTGGACTAGACGGCGAAATTTCGTAAAGCACGAGCTAGTCAATAGCTCGCGGAAAAGCGACCAGCAAACACCGCCGCGGATGGCAAACGGCGACCCCGGCTTGGGGCAAGACGACTCCTGGTCGCCTCGCTGTCCCCCGGAGGCCGTCTTCGCGGATCGAGTCGGTTCGCGTTGATTTTGTGGATGTTTTGCACTTTGCACCCGAGCCAGTACTTTCGTTTTAATCCTAAAATCAATTTCTACTGGCATTTGAAGACGATGTATGCACTACTGCACTAGTGCAGATTCGATTGTTGATTGGTGGATTGCGAGCTGGTACACTGTTCGCTACTAACAATCCAAGCGTACTGCTACGTGACATTCATTGGATTAGTGCAACTGCGTAGTTAATCAACTGGACGCATGCTTTCTTGTCCTACACAGACAGACACACCAAGAACAGTTCGGTAGGTTGCATCACGCTGCCCAACTAATAACCGACTTGCTTTGGACGTGCTCCTTCCAGAATGTTCGCTGTTCGACCCGGTCGGCCGCGCGTGCCGAATTTTTCTTGATGTGTGACCCGTAATGCGAAGCTGCCGGTCGAAGAAGTAAAGCAGGTCAACGTGAGTCGACAAAAAAGTCCAAACTTCGAGCAGCGCGCACTTTGCAGATCACACTCAAGACGAACGATTGGATCGCCCATGCTGCACGTACGCTTTGGTCCGAAACCTTTTTAGTGGTTGGCTGCCCGAAAGATGGGACGAAATTAAAATCCTCGGATCATAATATAACCTCGGTTATTATTGAATAATTAAATTGTCTGAATAATTTGCAAGTTATATAATTTAAATTGTTTGACAAAAATGATTACTAATACTGAGGCTGATTATCCTATATTAAAAGTAAAAAAAAATAAATGCCCTTAGTAAATAATAAAGTATTGATTATTTTTATACCGAGCGATAATTTATGTATAATTTAGGACAGCTTCAAAGGATATTAGTATAAAATCGGATCAGCGGTCTAAATAATCGGGTCTTTACATGATTATAATTATTAGTTCATTCTCATATTGTAATTATTTCCTACGACTAAAAATAATTTCCCTATTTGAGATATAATCTGCTATTGATCATAATTTTGATTTACTCTGTCCCAAAAGGCCTAAGTCAATTCTGAATTGTATAAATGCGACAGAGGGCTCCACGCCTCCACCGCAACGCACATGTTGGTTTCTGCCTGTCAAATGTGGAATACTGTTGTTATCAGTAAAGGAATGAGGGTGTTGTTGAACAGTGTAACACTTCCTAATTAGTGGTGGAGAAAACAAAATTAGAGCCCCGATAAATCTAACTCTTACGACTATTGTCGGGGATATGACCTCGGATTACCTCTCAAGTGGGTTTGTGATGACTGAGTAGAGAAAGGGTCAACAGACACTGCATTAAAGACGGTCAGCCAATGGTCAGATTTATCAAACAGTCAGGTAGCAGTCGAGAATCTGAAGACCCCCCAAGTCCAGCACTCGAGAGGCTCCCCGACTGTCGGCACTTAGACGGCCGCCATCAAATGTCGGACCGCTCTATTAAACTCCATAATGAGTAATCATGTAATCAATACGGCTAATAACGTCTGAAGTTATCACCCACGAACTGACCGTTTATCCTCATAATTGATCATTAGTGGAGCACATTAATTATAATTTGTAACCCCTGATTCCTCTTATATAAAGAGATCAAGGGAGCCTGTTAAAAGGCATGGACTCTCCTAGCTGAGGACACTCGATTCATACGTTTGAGGCCATTTTCAGCTCTTAAGTTCATACTGCACACACAGGAGTAGAGTTATTATCCTTCGGGAGGCTCGAACCTGTCTAAAAACATCACATGCCTCACTGTTTAAGATAACCATCGAGATTCATCCACAGTACTCCCTAAAGTCTAACTAAATCCTTACTATGGATATCCCGTGGTATATTATTGTTCTTACACAACGATAACTATTTACTCTCAATCTCTACAACAATAAACACAATTATTCGGCATTTCACGCCGGGCAAGTGGGCAACTGCGTGTGCATTCCTCGTGTGAGCAGTGCTGTTGAACTGTTTGGATGAGGTACCAAACTAGGTACATCAGCTGAACGCAATACGCATATAACCCAATATAATGTACGTCGCATTTTATCATAGTATAGAGAATCCAAACAGAGGTAATATGGTCCTCCTGTTTCGCACACCTACCCACCACTACATGATGAATATACACTAGCATTCCACCCAGATCAACGAGCAAGCAGCTACTCATCGTAATGCAACTCCTCGAGCCCATCTCGCACATCGGTAGTAGCATCACAAAAGGCTAGCTACCGATCGAGAGCTGCTCGTTGTCAATCGGCATGCATAATTGGTGCTGGCCTCTGCTAATGCACACAGCACACTAGCTGTGAGCCTGTGATGTGACGGACCTCACCAACCACACCGCATCAGAACGAAAAGCCGATCACATCGGAGCTCGCACACATGTACACAAGGGGCAGGTTTAGGCGATTAGATCGACTATATGTTTCCGGGCGCACCAGGTGATGATTGATGTAGTGCACTTAGCCGAACAAGCCGACCTAGCGGGAAGCTCCTCGACGTCCACCGCGGCGCCGGGCAGGCACTTTGCGCGGTATGATTAGGAATGGTGGCAATTTCAACAGCTGGTCTTCACCTGTGCTATTGATTTTTCTTTTTTATTATTTCTGCTTTTGCTATTGTTTTATTGTTTCAGTTAAACTTTTGAGTTTCTCGTTAGGTTTTAGGTATTAATATATTTAGACACGTAAATTTTGTTGGCACGAATTTAAGAATATTTCGTATATTTACAGAATTTTTCTAAATTCATGGTTTTTGTGCCCGCTGCCAAAGTACAGGCCTAGCCACCGAGGGGCGCCCACTTGGCTGAATTCTCCCGATCGATCGATCAGCCGGCGCCCGGCGGTCCCCCCACTGCACGCACTTGCGAGTCGAGAGCCGCGCGCGCCGGTTGCCGTCGTCGTCCTTTTGCCCGGAGAAAACGGGAGGGGAGGGGAGCAGCGGCGCGGTAGCTGCGCGATATGATGCAGCGTGGTGGCGCGCGCATCCCCTCGCAGTCGCACCGAAGCGAAGCTGCGCGGCGGGTGGGTCCCGTCACTTGACGTCGTTGTGAGCTGCCGGTGCGTCATGATCACGTACGATGCTTGTCTCGTGTACTGTACAAGATAATGGCCCGAGCCTTCTAACAGTATACGTCGGTGTGAAATACGTCCCTTTAAACCGTAAGCGATATCAGGCTGCAACGGACAACGGCGAGACACGGTATACGCACCACAAAGTTTAGCACAACGAGATGTTGGATTTTCCACGGCTCCACGGCAAATGGGATGACCGGACGAAGGGTGAATTCGGCCCAGAATGTGGAAGGACCATATTTCCCTTGAAGGCTTCTTCCCGTGGCCATACAACTTGCAGGCCAATTCTTGGGCCAAATGCACGTCGAGTAGCGAAAGGTACCTTCGCGACCACAACAACTTCCGAAACTGAGGCCCGGAATGAGGCCTGTGGCTTGTCGGCCGTAGCTCAAGTCAGCCGCTGCCCGCTGCTCAGTGGTTGCTGCCAACTTAAATCCATCGTGAGATATTATAGCTCTTCCTGGTGGATGTACAAACACAACGAGACGAGACGGTGGCATTTCGTGCAGGAAATAACCTAGTTTTTGCCATTACAATGCGTACAGCTATGAGCTTTCAGCATTCCACTTTTCCAGCGCTGCCTCTGTTTCTTGTGGTCTTTTCGTCCTCAACACGACAATGTGCCATGTTCTTGAATCAGGTTGCTGAATTCCCCGAGTATCATATCCATTAATCCATGCTTGGGATGAACTTTAACCGAAAGCACACGGAGTACGCCCGCGAAAAGGATCAGTTAGCTGGCAGCATCAAGACCGGAGAGACGGCAATGCTACTACTAATCTACCGCGCAACTCTGACCAGCTACAAAAAACCAGCGGCTTTAACACACGGACAGCTAGCGATCGAGCGAATTCAGCGCTCGCTTTCGTGGAAGCGCCGCCGCGCCGTTCGCCGCCGCGCCCGCGCATAAGCTAGCTGCGTGCGCGGTTGCGTGGCGCGCGCCGGCGCGCGTCGCGTTCTGGAAGAAGACGTGAGCGGTAGAGTACACGTAGCCCCGTTTCGTGGAAACCTGTGCTGACTCTGATCGGTCACGCGAAAGCGAAGGCTAGAGTTACACGGGGAAATAACGCACACGACTTGTGACTTGTGAGACACTGAGACCCAGTCACCAGGGCACCCTGCGCCCGGCGAGAAGTGGTCAGGTTTGACGAGTGGCACGCGGCCGACTTAACTAGCACTTGGGCTGGCCCATGAGTGACAGGACAGGCAGCACAGTGACGGCTTAACTTGTAGCTTGGTGGGTTGGAACGTATAGGAAGGACGTACGGCTAGTCTGTTCCTGACTTTGATCGCCAGTGTGGATAGTAATAAGTACACACGGTGATTCTGACATGTAGCCATCGTGCTGTTCCTTTTCCGTAATTTTAAAAAAATGACTAAGTCCGGATCTCTGCAGTTCATACTGAACAAGAGATAACGTGCTAGTCATATACTCATATGGCTTGATCATACGTGTGACTGTGTGAGCAAGTTAAACTGTCTACAGCAACAGGGTAACCACGTCACAAGAAAAAAATTGTATACATGATTCATGTCCTGGTTGAAATATCGTCGTACAAGTTATAACCACAATCCCTAATAAAATTACTAACGTAACGTCTAGTGCCAGGATAAACAGACCATCTACCTACAAAACAATTTATAAGCATCCAGCAGCCTGAGAGAACACTATTATCTTTAAGCACACCATCTGGGCACGAAAATATGTTATTTTTAACCTGCAGTAAATCAAACTTTCAGATCTTGAGTAAATCATTTTTTTGAAACCAAATATTTTAGCAAATCGTTTGCGTGTAGCCCACACGATCACCAAGCCTCCATTTAGACGAACCATTTTCACCCGCGTCGGCGGACAAACACCACACGAAACCGTACGTGGCTTGGCAATCACTCACCCGTTTCCACTGCGCCCAACCACAGAACAGTAGTTTTTATGACCAGCAACCCTTCTTTGCTAGACTGATGACTCCCAATTTGTGGACCGCGCTTCAGATTTGCCAACCGCAGCGGGTGCACCGTCGTTTTCCACGCACCCTTTCTAATTTGTAGAAATGAGATCTCGTGTCAAATAAGTCGACAGCACAGTACAGTTGACGAATCATAACCGTTCACTAGATCGAGCGATTATCAAGGCTCACTCTGCAGCAATTGAATATATGGCTTCACGACGATTAAGTTGACTTCGTATTGACAAATTCTAATGGAACCGGTAGAATCTGACTGCTGGAGCCGGTACGTAATTTCTAGTCCTTCGGTTTACTTTTACCGATCCATCGATCGGTTGCTCGGTCAAACCGTAGTATGGGAGGGCTAACGAGACCAAAATCACGCGTGCGCGACGTGGCGGCGGTTTGCCATCCGGCTAACCGCTACGTCGACTCGCGCACCGCATCTCGCACCAGGCACCACCACACCTGCGCGGCTGACCCGCGAAACGGCGAAACCTCGCGCTCGCTCTCGGTCGCGGCGGACAAAATCCGCGGGCCTCGCGTGCATGCGAGTATGCGACCGTGCCCCGCGAGGCCGTGTGGTCCGTGCGCGGCAGCCAGCGCCCAGCGGGCGGGGCCAGGAGCGTGCTGCGCGCTGCGTGCGCGGCGCGGGCTGCCTGGCCCGCACGCGTGTTGATTACTCGGAAACGCTTAAATACACGTCGCGCTCGACGACTACGAGGCAGAACGCCTTCGCCACAAAGGAAAGCCATCTCGGGCAATCAGCCGAGCCGCCATCGCCTAGATCGATCAGACCGAAATTCAGGAGCCTTTCTTCCTTGCATCGCCTTGAATTATTTCTTGCCATTTTCGCGTTTTCACGCCGCGTCCACGCAGGTGGTCACTGGTCAGTGGTATATAAAACCGAGCCGGAGTCGCAGGACTTAGCGGAGGAGGAGGCAGTTGCTCAATCGGTTTCGTGTGTGGACTGTGGAGAGGTGAGAGCGCGAGAGCGCGAGAGCCGGCCGGTCGGCCCGGGCGGCGATGGGGAGGACGCTGGACGTGCTGCTGGGGCGGACGACGAAGCAGACGGCGCGGCTCAAGTCGATGCTGGGGCTGGCGGTGAGGCGGCTCGGCGTGCTGCGGGGGCACAGGGAGGTGCGGTGCGCGCAGGCGCGCGGCGACGTGGAGCAGCTGCTCCGGCTGGGCCACCCCGACCGGGCGCTGCTCCGCGCCGAGCAGGTCATCCGGGAACAGAGCACGCTCGACGTCTTCCTCATGCTCGAGGCCTACTGCAACCTCGTCGTCGAGCGGGTCGCGCTGGTCGACTCCCACAGGTCAGACTGAGATTCTAAGAACACGTGAAAAACCTGCGTTTTTTTTTCGATTTCCTTCGTGCTGATCAGCAGCGTTAATTTTCGAGCAGGGAGTGTCCCGAGGAGCTGCGTGAGGCGGCGGCGGGGCTGGTGTACGCGGCGGCGAGGTGCGGGGACGTGCCGGAGCTGCAGGAGGTCAAGCGCCTCCTCGCGGCTAAGTTCGGCAGGGAGTTCGTCTCCGCGGCGGCCGAGCTCCGCAGCGGCTGCGGGATCAATGCCAAGGTGAGGAAACCGAGAACCCGCCACACTTCTATCACAGACTCATAGCTGATCCCAACTGAGTAACTGACGGAAGCCTGAACGAATGGTTGGAGCAGATCGTGCAGAAGCTGTCGACCAAGCAGCCGAGCCTGGAGAGCAGGCAGATGGTGCTCCAGGAGATCGCCGTCGAGAAAGGGATCGCCACCGTGCTGCACGTCTCCCACCACGAGCCTTCCTACGAGGACTCGGGCTCCACCCGGAGGGGGAAGAAGCGTGACGACGAGAGGCACAGGTTCCACCAACCTCGGGTGGACCTGCAGGAGGAAGAAGAAGAAGTCTCTGCCGACTCGGCGCGAAGGTACAGAAACGTGGAAGCGGCGGCGCAGGCCGCGTTTGAGTCGGCGGCCACGG
>KE372620.1:196723-214477 GCA_000418225.1 Zizania latifolia | reverse complement strand
TCTCGAGGGACCGCACCCGTCGCTTTCTATTTTTCTACCAGTCCATCTCCCAGCTCCTCTCCTCCGCTCTGCTCTGTTCTCTCTCTCCTCCTCCTCCTGCCTCTTTTACCCGCCGCTCCCGATCGCCCCGGACTCCCACAAGCCCGGCGAACAAATCCGCGGCCTCGGTAGCGGGAGAGTAGAGCTCGTGAGGAGAGGGAGGGAGAGCTTGGGAGGACAGGTGGTTCCTCTTTCGCTTTCCGTTCTTTATTTCTCCCCGTGTATCTCTTTTTTTACAGGGTGGGTGGTTGGTTGGTTGCGTGAACCCGAGGTGAAGTGTTCGTTCTTCGGATTTTGTTCGCTGCACTGCCGTTTGTGGTTGATTTCTTCTATCTTCTTTTCGGAGTTGTCTAATCTGTTTGGCTCGAGCTGGGGTGTGGATGTGTAGTGGATCGTGTTAGATCTAGGGTTGGAGAGTTTTGTTGGGTGGGATTCGAGGCTCAGATCTGACGCGCAAGTTTAGGGTTCGTGTGATTTTGTCCATTTTTACACCTATGAAGTGGGATTTGTACGCGTCCGGCGCATGATTTTTGCGTTGTGTTTACTCGAAATCGTGGTGGGGGTTTCAGCGAGGATTTGGGATCTGCGTGGAGGAGACATGTACTTAATTGTTAATGTGCATTCGTGTCTCTTCCCCGTTTGAGTTAGTTCGGTGGATCAATCTAGCGCGTTGTACTGTTAGATCCGGCTCACCTACGATGAACTGCAGATTTATTCATTTCGCTAGGAGAGCAGTTTGTTAGCCTGTCACTCTGTTACAACTTGTTTGCTTGCTGTTCCTTGGAACAAGCTGCAATGCCTTGTCGTTTTCTTAGCTTGAGGTTTGGTGGTGTTGGACTAGATCACTGTTTTGACAGCCACTTTCTTGTTGATTTGTCTGACGGAATCACTCAAAAAGTGAGAGAAGAAAATAGAAAAAGTATTCCAAGACGAAGCTGGGGATGGACTAGAATATTTATGTCTCAGAATGATTCCACCCGTTCATTGATAAAGGTTGCGCTAGTTGTCTAATATGGAAAGTGGAGTGCCATCCACTTGGTTGGAATCGGGTAAAGGAGGTTGATCTGTATGGTTTGCTTGGATTTCGTCCATTGTTCTTTGGATGGATAGTGGCTATCATGTCGATCTCCACTTGGGCTGGTTTTAGAGAATGATGCAGATTCTTGTAAATGGTCCACAAGTGTTATAGCCATATAGGTTGTATTTATGTAAGCAATGATACATTTTAAAAGTCAGGAACTGTGCTAATGCATTGTTAGCAGGTATATAAGTTCAGACGAGGGTTGTGTCCAAGAACAAAGGAGAGGAAAAATGTCGCCTGCCGAGGCATCCCGTGAAGAGAATGTGTACATGGCAAAGCTTGCCGAGCAGGCTGAGCGTTACGAGGAAATGGTCGAATTCATGGAGAAGGTGGCAAAGACCACTGATGTCAGTGAGCTCACTGTTGAGGAGCGTAACCTGCTTTCTGTGGCTTACAAGAATGTGATTGGAGCTCGGAGGGCATCTTGGAGGATCATCTCTTCTATTGAGCAGAAGGAGGAGAGCCGTGGGAATGAGGCTTATGTTGCATCCATCAAGGAGTACCGTAGCAGGATTGAAACTGAGCTCAGCAAGATCTGTGACGGTATCCTCAAGCTTCTGGATTCCCACCTCGTTCCCTCTGCCACTGCTGCAGAGTCCAAGGTGTTTTACCTGAAAATGAAGGGTGACTACCACAGGTATTTATTTCTGGTGTTTCAAGAAATATTTTTAGTTAATACTGTTATTTGTTAATTTTCTAATGTTTATGTTCTGATTGTGAATGTATAGGTACCTTGCAGAGTTTAAATCTGGAGCTGAGAGGAAGGAAGCAGCTGAGAACACTCTTGTGGCATACAAGTCAGCCCAGGTTGGCCTCCATTGATTTTTTTGCTAATATATATGATGCATAATGGTATTCAGTTAGCTATTTTATGATTCTTTTCTTGGATTAGCTTAGTATGTTTCAAACTTTTGTTATGCCATTCCATCCAGGCATCCATTGATGTTGTATCCTACATGCTAGGCCTTTGTTTTGCAAATTTAAAATATCATGCATGGGGTGCACATTTGAATATGGTTGGGATATGATATGCACTTTCTAGCTATGACTTGCATTATGTGGCATCCTTTAGTGCTTTGTCTGTATTAGTAATTTTGTGGTTTTGTGAGGTGTTGATATATCAAAGTGTATATGTTGACATTTGTTTGCTTGTTTAGGACATTGCTCTTGCTGAACTGCCTACAACTCACCCGATAAGGCTTGGACTTGCACTGAACTTCTCAGTGTTCTACTATGAGATTCTGAACTCACCAGACCGTGCTTGCAACCTCGCAAAGCAGGTTAGTTTTCCCTTTTGATTAAATTTTAAACTTATTTTTGGTAGTTGTATTACTTCTTAACTTGAATATTTGAAATGAAGGTGCTCCATTGCTGTTTATCATGAATAGTCATGTGATTTTGGTATATAGTTAAATTCATGCATAAGTATTTCAGGTCATTTTCTTTTTGTTTGGTTAAAGTGGAAGTTGTGGGGAAAATGTTCAGATGATTCTTTATACTGTGCAACTTAGAATAAGTATCAGTATAGTAATCTTCTGGCTTTGCATTCTGTTCAACTCATCTGAAGAATTACCCTGTACTAAGTTTTATTATTGGTTAAATACTTAAATTAGATGTGGGACATACAGTCAATTTGTTTGTAATATGTATTTGTCTACTTCCCCGCATATGTTTGCATGATTCTTCTATTTTTTAGTACATCATGTTAAATTAATCACTGAAGAATAATTGGAGATTAGACTGGTAGGAACAGTTTAGACATACTCCATAGTGAATAGACCAATTGCTTCGATGTTCATCATGTTACCTCTATGAAAGACATGTTCAGTCTGTCAATGGGCTTCTTTTCCATGAAGTGCTGATAATTGGTCAGCAGCTGTGCTGCATTTGTGACTATAAATGCCACTTCAATTGTACTGATTGATTAAGTATTACAGCTCATGGTTTATGGGGTCATATAACAATCCACAGAAAGATGATATATCTGAATTATATATTTCCTTTATCCCTAGCTTTGATCTTGGAATGTTTGTGTCCCTTGAAGTTATAGTTTGTATTCTCCTTTGGCATCAAGTGGGTTGATGCATGCCTGATATACTGAAAGATGTGTTTACGAGCTATCTAGAATGAAGTTAACTTTGCAATCTCCATAGGCATTTGATGATGCTATTGCTGAGCTGGACACCCTCGGTGAGGAGTCTTACAAGGACAGCACTTTGATCATGCAACTTCTTCGTGACAACCTGACTCTCTGGACCTCCGACAATGCGGTATCTGCTCTGATGTGTATTTTGCCCCATCAAACTATATGTGCTCTCAAGCGATGTATGGTATGTTGGCATCTAATCTTACATCCTCCATTTTCTTTCAGGAGGATGGTGGAGACGAGATCAAGGAGGCATCCAAGCCTGAAGGAGAGGGCCACTAATCAGAGCTGAAGGCCATTTCTGAGTCCATTTACTCAGCTACCTGTATTACTGGATCATAAGATGTGCTAGGATCAATTGCTATGTGGAATCATAAGATGTAGGGCGGCATCTCTTGTCAAACGTGTCGAGCTGAAGTACCCAGTGGACACAGTTATGTGCACGACTTGCTTCAGGAATTTATTTACTAGTTAATTAGTAACTTTCAACTATTTTCTGTATTGCAGCACATTATTAGTAACTGCTGTATTAGCGCATTTCATTGGCTGGTTATGTTTGAGAATACAGGTGCGATTGCCCAGCATGGTGAGTGGGTGACATGTATTGTCTGTCATGATTTGTAAACTTGTGGACATGTCGAAACGCGCTATTTATACTGTCGAATTGTCTTCATTTTTTGGATTTGAAGCATCTTGTCCATCCGTGGTGGTTGTCCATTGTACTCCATATGTAAACCCACACGGCCACACTGAACGAGGGCCACATATTAGAGTGCGATGTGCTGTTGCTTTGTTGCGCCTATGTGCTGTTCTTCTAAAGCGCCCGACTGTAGCAAGTATGTTCTAATTAACCTTTTAAGTTAGGGTCTTAAATTACTCTCTCTGTCTGTCTCATAATACCTGACATTAACTTGGTTTGAATTTGATTTGACGTTTTATAGTCTAATTAGATATATTTATTATATAAATCTGATCTAGATTATAATATTATAGAACGAAAAGAGTAGGAATTGTATTTTGCTCGTAATTGAATAAAATAAACCACTTGGCAGTCGATCTAATATAGAAATGTGTCCATGACGTTGCAACTCTTTTTATTGTTTACTCTTCTA
Source organism: Zizania latifolia (assembly GCA_000418225.1). NCBI lineage: Eukaryota > Viridiplantae > Streptophyta > Magnoliopsida > Poales > Poaceae > Zizania > Zizania latifolia. Next base: position 210,099 of record KE372620.1, on the reverse strand, counting down.
ACTTAGGCTACAACTCTTTCATGATTGCATTATGCAATTCCTGTTTATTTCGAGTTTACAACTGTGACATTAATGGGTTCCACGTCTCTATAAACTGAAATGGACTAGCGTTATAAAGTGGATGATAACTATGGATGACACCAAATCTATGATAATTATTTGAGAACACAAATAAATGGATAAAATATTAAAAGTTAAAGTTTATTTAAAAAAGTTTTCTAATAAATATTCGTAAAGAAAGTTTTCAAGGAAGGAGGTGCTTGTATATGCCTTTTAGAGTTGTTATCTGACATCTTTGCAACTAAAAACAATGAGATAAAACATTTTTTTATCTCTATTTGTAATGGTCCTGCCGGCCAAACTGCCAAAAAATAAAAATAAAACTTTTAATTAACCTAAAATTAATTTATACAATTTAATTTTGGGTAGCTTCAAAGTTCCAGGAGTTCTAAGTAGCTCAAAATATTACCGTTTAGAGACTTGAGAAATGTATCCATGATAATCCATAATCTATCAATAGCAAAGAATGCTACATAAATAATATTAATCATTTAATCGCAGTCCTTAGGCTATTTATAATGGAAACACTACCTAGAGGTAGCTTCACGAGAGAAACTGTTTCAAATGGATTTTAAGTGGACCTAAATGGATTTTTATGTTTCAAAACTTTTTTATTTTTACATCAATATTTGTTTTGTTTTAATTACACCTTTATTATACGTATCACCATTCACCAACGCTTCCTATGTATTTTGATCAAACCCTGGACTGCGGCGCAGCAGGTGACAAGCCACGTCACGGACGTTCCGAAGCTCGCAGTGGAACCACGTCCGGGAGGCACACGCACTTCTCCGCTCACGAACCAGACCAGGCTGCACCAACTGCGCGAGAAAACCCACTTTGCACAGCAGATCGCATCCCTCCGCGCGTCGCCGGTCGCCGCCCCACCGGATCCCGCGCAGATCCGGACGCCCAGATCCCGGAGACCATGGAGCCCTCGCCGGCCCGGGCGGCTGCGGCGGAGCGCGACCGCTCGCCGCCGCCGCCGCCGCCTCCTCCCCCGCCCTCCTCCTCGTCCGCCGCCGCGGCGATATCCTCGCCGCTCGCCGTCGTCTGCAGCTTCTGGAAAGGTCCGGCCGGATCTAACTTGCCTTCGTGCTTCCACTTGGTCGATTAGGCGATGACTTGGTTCGAGTTGGTGAGACCCGAGGACGACTGGATGGATTGGATAGTCGCCGGTTAGAGCTTTCGGAGATTTGTTTGGGTTTCTTACTGATCGCGAGTGCAGGGATCTTAATCGCGGGACATGTTAACTTACATTGGTACTTCCATTCCAGTCTACTGCTAGCATTTGTGCTCTCCACTTCCCCAATTATAGTGAAGACTTGCGTGATCCTTAACTTACGAACTGCAGGCATAACGAGTATACCACAAAATTTCAGTAGAGGCTCTGGCATGCATTTAGCGTCCAAAATTAATTCTATGTATAGTGCATGCGTTACAGAAGCAGCCTTTGTAGCACGAGTTAGTGATTGAATGTTGACTTTCCGAGCGTTTGATGCTTCTCTGATCATTTGCTTCATGCTAAGAGGCTAGTACCGGTGTGGATAACATGATGCTTTGCTGCTGATTGTAGTTCCTGTTAGGGACTTATAATGTTGAAGTAACTTCCAAGTGTAAATGGTACTTTTCGATGTAAATGTTTGTGCTATCCATTGCGGATAATCTGACTCTTGTTTATTGTGCACTTTAGACTTTGATTTGGAGAAGGAAAGAAGTGGTTTGGATGAGCAGGGTTTAAAGATTGCAGAGAATCAAGAGACCAGCCAGAAGAACAGACGTCGTCTTGCGGAGAGCACTAGGGATTTTAAGAAGGCGTCTCCAGATGATAAGCTTAGTTTATTCAACTCTTTGCTGAAGAGTTATCAAGAGGAAGTTGACAATCTCACAAAGAGAGCAAAGTTTGGAGAAAATGCATTTCTCAACATCTACCAGAAGCTCTATGAAGCCCCTGATCCATATCCAGCTCTTGCTTCTATGGCTGTATGCTCTATCAAATATTTCACCTTAGCTTTTTTCTGAATTTTTTTCATGCCGTCTTAGAGATAATTCCCTTGCATTGCCCATTTCCACCAACATTTGACATTTTGCCATGTCGTTTGTAGCCAGTTTCCATCATATTATTTCCTATTGACACCTAAGTACATACCTGTAGAGTTGTAGTTGTATGTGATCGAAATTGTTAGACAACATTTGTTTTTTTAGCTACTCAGCTGTATACTCACCCCATACAACTTAGCAAGTAATAGCAACAATAGTCCTGTTACTAAATTTGAAAGGACAACTGTAATGTCGTCAAACTGCAAAATATAGATGGCAGTTAGTTGTTCCAGCATAGAATTATAAGTACAGAGCAGGGTTTGAAACTTTAGAAAAGATGGTTTGGTCATTGTTGTTGGCGTGTTGCAAATTTCTCTAACAAAAACTGATATCTCTAACTGGTAGGGTTCAATCATTTTATGGTGCTCCCATTTTCTGACAATCTCTCCTGTTAATGATCTCAATCCATTCAGGAGCAAGACCAGAAACTATCTGAACTGGAGACTGAAAATCGGAAGATGAAACTTGAGCTTGAAGAATATCGGGCAGAAGCTGCACACCTGAAGAACCAACAAGCAACAATTAGGCGACTTGAGGAGCGAAACCGTCAGCTAGAACAACAGGTTTGCTATGAACTTCTGATGCCACTCATTTGCTTGCTCTCTGTTAGCTAGTAAATTTTTTCTTCTGTTCTTGTTCTTTCCATAGAGGAGGTAGAAAGTTAAGTTCCTTGGATACTATTGTTTTCTCAGCCATAAAAAGTGACTTCTGTCCATATGATAGTCTATAACCCTTTGAATGAATAAACTGATTTCCTGCCAATTTGGAAGCTTTATCCATAGGAATTGTTTTCAATTAAGTTTCAGAAGTTCACATTGTTTTCAAATTATGGGTAATACTGTGGCTATTTTTTGCATAGATGCTAGGGACAGAAATGCCATACTTCACCTAATGGTTATATAAGTATGTTTTGTTCTGCTGATATTCTGACCTGCTAATAATGCTTTTCTGAGTGTAAAATTATTGATCAAAGTTATATCATAAATATGTCTCTTCTCAAAGTTGTATAAAAGATTAACTAGTTGTTCAGATATGGGTGTTGTTGATAAATAGTCTTGACATGATAACTTTTGTGCCATAATTTACTGCTGATCTATTGTTCCATTTTTTTCCAAAAATCAAACTTTCATTATTACCAGGTTCTATTTTTTCAAATTTCCAATATTCATTGTTCCATTTTAATGATTTTAGATGGAGGAAAAAGTGAGAGAGATGGTTGAAATGAAGCAAAGGAGTTTGGCAGAAGATAGCCAGAAGACTCTTGAAGCCCTGAAAGATAGGTACTGTGAATTAATGGTAAATAGGAACGTAAACGATCATCATAATTGCGATGCAATTATCTTCATCTCAAGTATATTTTAACCTTTATTTTCATGACTGTAGGGAGCGGTCGTTGCAGGACCAGCTGAGACAAGCCACAGAAAGTGTAAAGAATATGCAGAAGCTACATGAATCAGCACAAAGCCAATTGTTTGAGCTTCGCACTCAATCAGGTTACTTTTATTGTAACTGTGTAACCTTCAAAGTCTTTGTGACTTGGTACCTTGGTGAAGAGATATATTCAAATGTTTCATTGTCATGATTAAGTATCATGTTTCTTTCAGAGGAGGACCGCACTGCAAAGGAAGCTGAAGTCAATCTTCTGTTGGATGAAGTTGAACGAGCCCAAGCAAGATTAGTTAGTCTTGAGAGAGAAAAGGTAGCTTTCTGTTCTTCAATTGCAGTTTAATGCATTTGACTAGACGGACATTCAAACATAACATTGATAGCGGTACTATCTCTTTTCTAATAATCATGGAGTGAGCATTGTTACCATGAATCACATACATGGATGGTTCTAAGTTCTACCATCACTAAGCCTTTGCCGTTGAACCGTATACAAGAGGTTTTGAGATTCATGGAGCCTCTGCACTGAGAACTCTCTTAAGACATTTAGTATACATTATTGAAATTACTGCCTAATTTTGTATTAGAAAAACCAATTGTGTAAAACTAGTAGAGATACCAAGTAAACCAAATTAGATAGTTGTAAAATCAATAACCAGAATATCTTCATTGTGTATAAGTTGAGGGACTGACATGTTATTGCTGAGCTGAAATTTATACAGCTATTGCTGGCCAGTGGGCAGTGGCTGATCCGGAATACCATTTTTTATGTTTTTTCTTTTTTCTGCAGGGTGATTTACGATCTCAGTTGCAAACAACAAATGAAGATGCAGCCAACAGTAGGTCAGTTTATTTGCATTTTCCATGTATATGATGCATTAAGCATTTAAGCCATTAATTGATTTGAAAAGTCTAGGTGTGTCAGTCATCCATAATTCATATATTGGTGACACTAGTGCCTTTTAATAATATTTCTGTTTGGAGTAGTATTTTATTTGAGCTTACATGAATCATGTTATTTTGCAGTGACTATGTGGACTCAAGTGATATACTTGAGAGTTCCTTGAATGCCAAGGAGAAGATTATCACAGATCTGAATGCAGAACTGCGTAATATTGAAAGTACTTTATCTTCTGAGAGAGAAACACATGTTAATGAACTGAAGAAGTTGACTGCTTTACTCAGTGAGAAGGTAGCAATCATTAAAAAAACTTTAGTATGTGCTAAGTCAATAGCTGTTTCTGGAACTAAAACTCATTACTCTTGATGTGGACTTCTGAAAGGTCTCTACATCTACTCATTTAAGTTTGCATTTATTCATCATGTAAAATTATGGAAGTGACTCAGCTATTTTCTTATCTAGAGAACCTCCTGTTTGAAATTTGCGTTATATAAAGGAGTAGGACTGTAGTGCACAGCGACCTTGTAGCGATCATCTACCTGTCTACTACTTGTTCCTTACAATCTACGGTCAAAATTTAGTCCAATATATATTAGTTTCTTTGCTTCTATCACTATCCATTTCTTTTATACTAGCCTCTATTGTTACGCCCGGGTTTAATAGACATTATTTATTCCATTACATGTAATAGTCATTTTTAGAATATGCATTGATGATTTGATGCACCAAACAACCTGCATTATTGGAATGATTTTTATGCAACTGTATACTATATCCACCATTTTATGTTGCTAAAAAGTTTCAATTTATAGGAAAATGCTCTGACGGAGTTGAAGAAAGAACTTCAAGAAAGACCAACAACAAGACTGGTAGATGATCTCAAGAAAAAGGTTCAGATTTTGCAGGTACTAGGGCAAACACCCATGCCAACCCCACATCATGATATTAAACCCTCTGTCCTGATAATTAATGTAGTTCTGATCTGTGATTATATTACATCCACAATCAATTAGTTCAGCACCCATTGTATGCCATGACAATGCAATTGCAAACCTGTGTTGCCTCCTATGAGTAGAGTATACCCATTGTGTTGTTGGTGGTGATACTAAAATAATGTATTTGTGATAGCATTATGTTTTATTTCATGATTCCTCCAAGTGACCTTGTTCTCTCTCTTAATATCCTTATTCCTGTTGACATACCATTTTTATTTCCATTAGGCTGTAGGTTACAACTCCATTGAAGCTGAAGACTGGGAGCTAGCAACAAATGGTGAAGAAATGAGCAAGCTGGAAGCTTTGCTTCTCGACAAGAACCGCAAAATGGAGCATGAACTAACACAACTCAAGGTTTGTTGGTCTTTAGTTTGAATACTAGAATACTGTGATATAAGAAATACCTTCTATGTGAGGACACCATATTTGTGTCATACATAAAATATGTAAGGTAAACTTATCTTTCTCTGTTGTGATTGGCTGATAAGTTCTTATATCTTGAAGGTCAAAATATCAGAGAAGTCAAGTCTTCTTGAGGAAGCTGAAAAAAAGATTGCTGAACTAACTGCAAAGGCTGAAGAGCAGCAGAAGTTAATTTTGAAACTTGAGGATGACATACTAAAGGTTGCTTTTTCATGCTTCTGTGATAATTTGCTCAGTAGCAATTGATCACTATTGATTTGGTACTTATATACCATGGTTAGTTTAGTGTGTGAGTTTGAATGGTGATATCATATTGTTACAACTATGTAATTCTGAAATTCAGAAAACGAGAATCCAAATGATTTACTATATTTACTTTCATCTTCTGAATGACATATAACTAATATACATTGGCTCTGTTGCAGGGCTATAGTTCAACTGATAGGAGGAGCTCACTTTTGAACGATTGGGATCTTCAAGAGATCGGCTCAAATGAAGTATCAGAGGTAATTTCCAATGTTTCAAAAAGTGGTATGCAGTAAGCAGGCGGTGGGGTGCACCTAGCGCCTATGCCGCCTAGCTGGTGGCTAGGCGTTGGTGCCTAGGCGGTGTTATTTAGGAATGTAAATATTCAATTTTCACGTAATGATAAATTGACAATATGACATGAATTCTAAATTTGCATTTAAATAGAGATATTGACGTCATCACATACCATGCATTCATGACCATGATCCATCTTCCTGCATCTCCATATGTGATATATCCCCATGTCCTGCACATGATAAAGTTCATTAAAAATGAACAAAACTCTTAACAACAGCACTGTATTCTTATGACAATATGACGAACAAGTAACAAATGAAAATTCAATATCGATTATGACAATAACCAATAAGTGATAAGTAAATATTAACAACACCAACACCACGTCTTAGTTCTTAGTTCTTACAGGCCAATTCACAACTCAGAAGCAAAGCAACTAATTGACACATATGTCTCACAAGTCACAAGCAAGCAATATGAATACGACACACAACATCACTATGCAAATATCAAACGTCTTGTTGCCTGTTGCCCTATTGGTGAAGTGGCTGGCAGTCATGGCCTCACGGGCTGCTGGGCTGGCAGACGGGGCGCTCTGGCCAGGACGCGTGGCCAGGACAGCGAGATGGGAGAGGATCACGGCGGCCAGCCGGCGGTGGCCCTGTTGCTCCGGCGTTCACTGGATAATGGGGGATCTAGGTGGCCGGGGTGCTCTGGCCTTCACAGGAGATAGACGAGCACCAAGCACAGCGGCCAGGTGGCGACGACAAAGGATCTCGGCGGTCAGGTGGCGAGCAAGTGATGGTTCCTGGCAGTGGCGCTAGACAAGCAAAGGAGAATAGGCAAGGGAAACCCTAATCCCTACCCCCATTGCCCATGCTCCTAATGAATCGAGTGGCCCCAGCCCACCAAGCCACTCTGCCTAGGCACGAGTAGGCGCGCGTAGAACCGCCTAGGTGGAAAACCGTTTAATCTGGTCATCTTTCCTATACATGGCAGGGTGAGCCAGCACGCAGCTCCTAGGCGGCACCTAGGCGGGCTAGGCGTCTGCTTTTTTTAAACACTAGTAATTTCTAGGTTAGGTTCACTTGTTGCAGAACATGCTGCATTTCTGCAGTATCTTATTTTTTTAAAAGCTTATGCTGGCTGAAGTTTGTTTTGGAATACAAAGTCTCTTGTAATCCTATAGGATAGCAACCTTACAAAATTCCTTTAAATTCCCTTGCTCCAATCACCCTCTTTGTTTGTGATATGACATATATAATACTATAATTCCAGCTTTAACTCAGCTGTGGACAAAACATGTGAGAGAAACCTAACTTTAAATTCTCATATACAACTCTTTATTAAAAAATGGATGTGCAGTAGTTAAGCACTGAAGAATTTACTAATTATTACTGGTCTTTTGTATACACTATTTTCATAACTTCTATCAGAACAGTTGGTTGGTAAAATTATGTTTTAATCTAAAATCTGTTCTGCTTCTTAGTCAATAATCAAGTTAACAAACTAATGCAGTCTTGTTTTGTTATACTTGTATGCATATTGATATATCCATGTTTATGAGAAGAACCAAAATGTGCTAATAATTTCCTTTTCTATCCATTTTCAATTTGTACCGAACATGTAATTATTTTCAGTTTATACTAGAATGACCACTTCACTCCCTTGTTGCCTAATACATATTTTCAGGGTACTGATCCAAGGCATGCACCACCAGACCAAGACCAAAGTTCAATGCTTAAGGTCATTTGCAATCAGAGGGATCGTTTCCGTACACGTCTACGTGAAACTGAGGAGGTATATTTCACGAAAATTTGAAAATTAGATGTGAACGTTAATTTGATATAGCTTTCTTTTGGACAAGTCTTGGTACCAGTGAAACCATGTGATTTATCAGTGATGGTCTGTCTCTTTTACTACACAATGAATTGTGAGATGAGAGGGTCATGCCCTTGGTTTTCTTTAAAGCTGTAAATCTGTTTATGCTTGTTTATGATTTCATTTTTATCTCATGATGCTTCCTTGACTTTTCAACATGTAGATATATTTAAATATTGTCACTTTGTGTGTCATACCACTGACCTATTGCCATTGTGTGTCCTAGGAACTAAGGAGACTAAAAGAGAAATATGAAATGCTAGTTGTAGAACTGGAAAAAACTAAAGCAGATAATGTTCAGCTGTATGGGAAGATTCGATATGTGCAGGACTACAGCCATGAGAAAATTGTTTCCAGAGGACCAAAGAAGGTTTGCATACACATCCTTATGAGGGAAAATAACATAATCTCAGTAGGAGCCTCTCCTGCTGGTTATCCTAAAAAAAAACATAATCTGCAACTTTCTAGCTTTTGACCTATGTTATATTGTGCTTTGCAGTATGCAGAAGATATTGAAAGTGGTTCTTCAGATGTCGAGACAAAGTACAAGAAAATGTATGAGGATGACATAAATCCTTTTGCTGCTTTTTCGAAGAAGGTACACATAATTTTAACATTTTATGATAATACTTGATATGTATGGTACTCAATATAACTTACTTTTACTTTTATTTCCATATCCAGGAAAAGGATCAACGATACAAGGAACTTGGCTTAAGAGATAAAATCACTCTTAGTAGTGGACGTTTTCTCCTTGGTAACAAGTATGCCATCATCCTTTTCTCTGGGTGCATTTCAGGCTCAATTTACCTCTTGATCTTTGTTGCATATGCTGATCTTTGATGATAACTGGTAAACACTAAAGTTAGAGCTATACATTTCCTATTTTTCTATTTGACCATTCCCGATGTTATGATGTTGTATATCTGATGATATGAGTGTAGTTAATGTGCCTTGCAGCCATCAAACCATACTTCTCTATCCCTGGCACGTGATAAGTAGTTACTTCTTTTCAATGTTAGTCCCTTCAACGGGAGATCAATTCTTTTGTGTCTGTCCCAGGAAACACCTATCATCCTGTCCTAACATAAATGATCAGATCTGTTGGTAGAGTTTACTTAAAAAAAAAAAAAAACTTATCCATGAAGCTGAATGTCATAAACTAACTTATATATCTACTATATAAAAGACTAGTGGTGGTGGTGATGAATCTGCTACCCTCCACCACCACTAGAGTAATATATTATTTGTTCATGTGGTTTGGCTTGATGGTATATCATATATATTTTTACTGAATAAATATATATAATTATGGTCTTTTCGAACTATTGATGTTTTTTAAAACCCAATGCAACTCATGGGTATTTTACTAGTAACATCTATTCAATTTGTATTCACAGATATGCCCGGACATTTATATTCTTCTACACTATTGGATTGCATCTCCTTGTATTTACATTGCTGTACAGAATGTCAGCTTTGAGCTATCTCAGGTATGCGTGCATCGGCTTTTCAAATTTCAAATTGTGTTCCTGAGCATGGCTAACATGAAATGTTTGCACAGCACAACACATGCAAGCGATGAAATCATCCTCGACGCTGGCAATCGGACTCTACCACATGCATTCTAAATCGAGTTGAAGTTCCATGTCTTGCTATCGTCACCTCATTATGCTGAAACTAAAATCTGGGTTTTGATCTCAGGAACCTTTGCATAGGATCATAACTGATGCTATAGTTGACTTTTATTCCTTATGCCCATTAGTTGTCTGAAATCTGAATACATTTTCTGTAGATATTTTTTTATAGTTTTGGAGGCAGTGGTGGATGGGAAATGGCCGAGTGAGGTGTGGTGGTGCATTTGAGCCGTTATTATGTAAACCGTTGTATCACCAATTGCCATTTTGTTGGTAAATGAATGCACGCTTGATCATGATTGTTGTACAAAGGCCCAAAAGAGATAAATTCAACCAATTGATCAATGCCATCTAAGTTTTAAAATGTCCGTGCTACCATTTTCAAATGGAAAACTGGGATGCTTCTGTACTACTCTACTATCTACTCTGATACTAGCGGTCAATTTTTAGATGAATTAGTGGTTAACTCTAATATGTCGGAAACATACAAAACAGACCTGATCAGTTTTGCCTGAACTGGATTCACTGACTCACTGAGCACTACTTTGCAAAACAGGTGGGTGCCTGGTTACCCGGGTCAGTCACGGTTTTAATAAAATGTAGACAATTTTGATAAATTCATAGAAACTTGAAAAAGATTGAATTTTTTTAGAAAAATATAGAAAATGTAAAGAAAGTTTGTGATGTAATGATAAAAAATTGGAATGCTATTTGTTGTTTTTTGGATGAATTAAATGATACATGATCACACATTTAGTAATGATATTTTATAAAAAATAATAAAAAATATCAATGGTAGACTATTGGGCCGACATGTTTTATTTTGATCGATTTTGTGTTCCATACTACTCTAAATTTGAATTTTTTTGAAAAACATTTTCACCAAGAAGCATCATAAATCACCTAGTAAGAATTTCAACAAATTATGAAATTCATATTTCAATTTTGAACCAAACCAAATGGTTTACCGAAACGGTTTGGTCCAGTTCCAGCTGTCACCGTGGCAAGGTGAACTCTCAAATCAAAAGTCACACTGCTGTCTCAAAAACCACATCTAAAAAAACCAACTTATTTTCGTTTTACTATTTTTGCTGCTGACCCTAGGACCGTCTCAAATGGCAGCGACAGCGACCGATCAGGCCTGTGGATCAGTACATCGCCGGTGAGCCAGAGGATAACTAGTAATTAGGTAGTCGCGGCGAGGGCCAAGAAAGTGACAGCCTTGTTCTTCACCGCGGGGGCGAACCAATGGCGACCGGCTAGCCGTAGCTTGGCTGCTGCTCCTCCGGCGGTACAGAGGTGTGGGGCCGCGTCGCGCGCGGGCGGGAGCGGCCGCGCTCGGTCGTGGTCGGCCGCGACGCGTACGGGCCACAGGAGCCGAATGGGGCGGATGCGGCCACGTCGCCGCGCTCGACCGGTGAGGGGAGGGTGGCGGTACGTGGGGCCCCGTGCCGGTCGCCGTCGGCGGCGATCTGGCGCCGTGGCTATCCGTCAAGTTGGTTGCCTCCGTCCTGTGCAGCCGGAGGAAGCCCTGCAGCTAGGCTCGACACGTAAGCCACGCATCTCTGTGAGACTGTGCAGTGTAGATTTCTATGCCCTTAGAGCTATCTAAAACATCACTGTTCCTCTTTTTTGTGAACATTTTTGCTAAGAACATATCGAGATAGTTGCTAAGAGCACATTTTGTAGGGGCAAATTGCTACATATACGACTATAATATAAATAAGATCTACACGTATCCTCGATATCCATTTATTTGTGTGTGTGTGTATATATATATATATATGATATGGTTGGTCTATACTAAACTTTATTCCAACTCCTAATTTTATATGGCAGTCGAGATCCCAGTCGTTCAGCTAGGATTTGACAGTGCGGAGGCCAGGGCAGGGTAGGGCTGCGCGACAGTGTCTAGCAATGGAGCAGCGGTCGAGCGGGAGATCAGGGCTTTGCGGCGATCGAGGCAGGGCGAGGCGATGTCCGACAGCGGAGCAGTGGTCGAGAGAGCTTTGTGGCGACCGAGCAGGACGAGGCGACGTCCGACAACGGAGCGACGGTCAGGCGAGACTGCGTGGCGGCCAGTGCGGAGCGGGACAGGGCGGCGTCTAACAGCCGAGGCGAGGCGACGGTCGACGTGTGGGGCGGCGGCGGTGGCGAGCGAGACGGACGGCGACGCCAACTGGTACAAGCGGTGATGAGGACCGTCAACGTGTGGTCTATATACCGTCGAATCCTAACCGAATGGTTAGAATTATGACCGTCCTCTAACGCTGTCAGAGTATCTCGTTCCTCGCTAAGCCTAATAAAGTTGAAGCAGCACTCTCTCGATGAACCTTGGCAGTTTAGCACACACCGCAAAATATTTTTTCATGGGAGAATACATGATATAACGATGTAAACAAAGTCACGGCTAATTACATTCGAAGATGCGAGGGTGAAATTCTCGTCACTTGAATTATTCTCACCAGCCAAATATAAATGGTCGATCGATGAGAGGACCTTTCATGCATACATCGATCGGTGTCAGATTTGCGAATGTGTGTTGTCTGCGAGAAGATGCTGAGATGCCGACCTTGTATGACTGGAACGACCAAGAGACTAATGTCATCGGCAATAAATGATTAGAAATTTGCTCTAGAAAATAGGGAATTATCACATTTCTCATGAAAAAGGTGAAAGGTAGAAATGGGAATTATCACAGCAGCTTTTTTTGTGGCTTTTTAGTGGTTTTAGTGGTCTTTTCAACAAGAACACTACCGCTGTACCGCGTTACTTTTAGAAAGATCTCCTAGTTCATTTAGGAGTCTGAGATCAACTCTGACGAGATCAACTCTGAACGGCAACTTAGGTCCTGTTTGGTAGAGCTTCAACTTCACAACTTCATTTTAGAAGTGGAATGTAGAGTGGAGTTGTGGAGCAGCCTTAACCCCGCTCCACCTGCTTCTAGTTCAATTTTTTGGATCACTCTACCCACTCCGCTCACATTTTTTGTGGAGCTGAAATCGTTTGGTAGAGCTCCAGCTCTAGGAGAGGTGAAGCTGGAGCTGGAGCTCTACCAAACAGGCCCTTAAAAATAGAGTTCAAATTTTTTGGCATGGTTTTTAACATATAAAGTGATTTCATATCTTCAACTATGTGTCGACGGATGGTCGGACAATCCTCCTCGGGGTTGGTCCGAGGGGGTGATTTCTGATGGCAGGGAAGCGCTGCACTCAAGACCCGATGGTTGCACAGCTCGTATGAATAGAACTGGCCGGAGTTGACTCGAGGGTTTAGAGTGGTTCGGCCCCCCGATAGGGTAATAGGCCTATGTCCACTGGGTTTTGATGGGGTGTTTACTAGTCGGGAATAGAGTTTACATTGTCGGATTACACGAGCTAGGGCTCAGAGAGTAGTGGGTGTGTGTGTTACAACTCGAAGAAGCCGTCCTTGCTTGAAGGAGCCTCT
>KE372620.1:148150-159770 GCA_000418225.1 Zizania latifolia | reverse complement strand
TATAGAAGAAATATTCTGATAATCTAAACCAATCCATTCAAGATGATTTCGTACGATACAATCAAACAAGTACGTCCTTCAAAACTGCATCGAATCATCCTGAATGGAGGGTGTTCAAGCAACCAAACACATCCTAATTGCATTTTTTTCGTATAGTTATATAATATATGGTTTTTATTCAATTTTATAAATATAGGATATATTAAAAGAGCAAATATTATTTAATTATAGGATAGAAGAGCAAATATTTAAATATGGAGGTGTTGAGACATCCGATTCTGCAGCAGGATAAACTGTTCTTTATGTCGCTACAGTTTTCAACGGAAAATTTTGTGCGCGGAAAATCGAGAGCGTCCGTTAATCAAAATGAGAATTACATGAGCCGACGAGCCTACCATCCAAAGGGCTAAAAGTTTCATAGAGCTAAGCAACCAGCTAGATAATATATATGTATATGTAACTTCACACTAGCAATCTGAGGATGATTTTAATTTATATAGAGTATACCAACACCTAATGGTTTGTCCCTAGTCTAATGGCCGGATAGCTTTGCTGACAGAAAAAGAATTCCAGTTGCGACAAGTCGAAGCTTTGACTACAAGAGAGGATTGCTCATGTCGAAAACTCCTTCAAAGGCGACGTGATCATCCTAGGCGACGCCACTGTTAGCGCTGCCAACCGAGCACCATCGTTTGTGGTGCTGTTCGTACGTGTTGATTTTCACCCACGAGGCTAGTGGATGTATAGTGGCGTTATTGTTTTTTTGGAATGACCAGTTGATGCATGAACGAGGAAGCACCAAACCTAGTTGTTTCCTTCACATATTTCATGTATTTTGTATGACCGTATCGGTCTTCACCTTGAGTTAATTTGTTTCTCAATGTTTAGTCAACCATTAAGAAAGGAGCGCACTCTAAGTTAGAGAGGATTCATGTACTTTATATAACCATCGAACATTGGACGATATGGTTATGTGGTTGTGGGTCTCTCGTAGTAAGAATGAACTATAAGAGTCCTTTCCTATGGCATGGCAACAAGGCTCTTCTCGAGCATAACTATAGTCAGGCTAGGTGTGGTTATACTGAATGGCTAAGCAGAATAGTGACTCGACTACCAGAGTAAGATAGAAATTCAATCACTAGAGTAGGGTGAACCCACGCAGAGCATACTTCAACCACTCAACAAATCGAGGGACTAAACTCTATGAGCCCCATAGACCAAACGGGTGCACCGGGTGCAGAAACACTCAGTCAGCTTGCACTTAATGAACAAGCCTGATAAGGATTATCCTGTATTAAATGCATATGATCTTTCGTATTTGGCTCTATTATTATATCTATCCTGGCTCCATTAGGTGAATAAGAGTATGTTCTATTCAACAACATCGATCATGAAAGCGCCTCGAGATGACAAGATCGACAATAGAACAAGACACTTGTATAGATAGGTTAGACACAATAATAATGCAAGTATAAAATAGAGTATTTTATACATAGACTCTAGTCCGAGCTCTTAATAGAGTATATAAGGAGTAGCTACCCATGTAACAAAAAGAAACAAGTTCTAACATGAATTGATCAGAGCAAGAATCCTAGCCACGCAAATCAAGCTAGACCAGATCAAGTCTGACTCTAGAGCACTCTAAGGTATATCACACTTGTATCCAAGTAATATACACCAATAAAACATATGGTTATTATCCTTCGAGATGTTTGAACATAGGTAAACATCTTATATCACAGTACTTGTGATAGAGATTCTCACATTCTTTCAACCCTACTACCGAACAATTATTGTTTTTAAGAACTTAGGTTTAACCATCAATGTGTGTAATAGTTTTGTTAGTTTTATTGGCGTAGATTCCTTATTAGGCTAGAACATGGTCATTTAGTTATTGCTTTTTAAGAACTTAGGTTTAACTATCAATGTGGGTAATAATTTAGTCAGATTTATCGGCATAGATTTCTCATTAGCCAGAACATGGACATTTAGTTATTGTTTTATTAAGAACTTAGGTTTAACTATTAATGTGTGTAATACTTGTTAGTTTTATTAGCATAGATTTCTCGCCGGGCCATACCTCACCTTAGAGCATGTGCAACCCTGCTAAGAGGGCACTAAAGGATATAGAGAAATATTTGCCATTTGGCGCTAAGGGTATAGAGGGCTTAAGCTAAAAATAAAGATAATTCCTTATATGTCACTAAAAGTTCATATGTTCTCTTATATGCCACTCACTCTTTCACTAATATGTAGAACCCGAGATCACATGTCAGTGAGAGAGCGAGTGGCATATAAAAAAACGGGTGAACTTTTAGTGACATATAAGGATATTTCCCTTAAAAATGCCATAGTTTCAATGATGCTTAATATCTAGTGCTAAAATGTTTTAATATAAAAGTTTTAGTAAACACTATGAAAGTTAGAAATCCTTATAATAGGTCTAAAAGGACCAAGAAAAACTGCTAAATAGGGGTCATGAGAAAAAGAGAAGCCAAACATGATCATCGTATTACAAAGTACATGGTAACGGATACATATTGAATGAGACGGAGGTGGGATGGCTAGGGCTTAAACCTTACCTCTATCTCTTTATTACTATAAAAATTGCTACGAAACTGTATGAAATCTTTAAAATTTTTGAATAAAAATAGTTGTATCAGTCTTAGGTGTAATATACTTTTGAATACACCTGCATTTATAAAGTACTTAACATTAATGTTTGACATGTTTCAATGCAATTATCAATGGTACTACGGTTGTGTTTTGAAAAAGCGTTGATTTGTCGTGCCACTCATGATATGGTTACCATGTATCACATATAGGGCATACCATATTTAACACATAATCCAATCTAGGGCGACGTGTTTTTGGCTAAGCAATCTATACTTCACAAGATATCTGTATAAGGATGGAGAGATCAATGAAGTTAGGACAGATATATGTGGGAAAGGAGGGCAAGGATTAGCTCTGTATTCTCCCCTTGGCCTCTAAGGATATATTTTTTCCTCCAAATTCTTGTTGACCAATATTTTTTTTAAAAAAATTAGAGTTTGTTTGGTTTAATGCCATTCTTAATCTTAACAAATTTTGGCTATGCCGAAGTTTATTAAGACAACAAAACAAACACATATAATTATAGCTATGTTAAAATACGGTGATTCTAGAAACTTGGCCCTCCCAAAACTATATCAAAATTCAATAACAAGGCCTTAATCAAAGGCATTTCCACACTACCAAAATTTGGCAAGGCTGGAAATGAAAAAAAAAACATTCCTTAATGGTACCTCGAAGGCTGGAAGTCATGAGCAGGCCAGAGCATGGCTGGATCTTTCATCAGTTAAGAGAGAGAGAGAGAGTTGGTGACTCATGAGAGTGCTTGAATGCTCTGCCTGCAATGTTGAAACATAATTTTTCGTCCTAAACATACATGCTGTTCGGTGAAAGAAGCAAAACCACCGTTCACCAGTTTAACCGTCAGCCTTCACGAGTGGCTTGATACAATGAGTTCTCAGTCTCACCAAGCTGACTTGAAACTCAAACATGTCGAATGATTCAGGCGATTAGAAAAACAATATACAAAATAGCGCGAGAAATTAACTCAACTATATGAAAGAACGAACGTAACAACACGACACCAAAAATTTCCCAAGAGTGAAAGAAACGTTGGTACAGCAATGTCCGGGCATAGGCTTGCATGACCTGACCAAAGGTACTTAAGCATATATCATGTGCAACAGCAGCCTCAATGCAAACAAAAATCAAGGAGTAAACATCCTGGTATAATACTTATTCCTTACAATCAGTAAACATCCTGGTAAAATATACGATAGCGAAGCCATGGAGACACTAGAAAGAATATATGGGAGCTCTAGCTAGCACCGATTATCTCAACTGCGTAGGGGAGCAGAGGAGGCCTGAAGCATCTGCACCAACCACGGCAAGCTCACATATGGTACATAGCTGCCCTTCGGTGGATGGAACAAACCGTGACCCACAGTACGGGCAGGAAACATCCTTTTGGCCACGGTAAATTGGAACGTAAGTGGCGCCACAGACAACAAATGGATTTCTGTAGTCATAATTCAGCTCACAGCTATCCTTCTTGCCACTGCACTGTAGCTGCACCTGTCGGGCCCTCTTTGCTTGGGCCTCATTTGGGTTGTTCTCAAGCAGCATCCTTGCAAAGTGCTCTGCAGTAGCAAAGTTCTTCTGCTTGTAGCACAGAGCCATAGCACTAGCAAGCACAAGCCTCATATGAACTCGCTGAAGCTTGCAGTTAGTGAAGTAAGCCGCCAATTCTTGTTGGCGGTTGACATCATCCTTCAATTCCTTCCTCTTAAGTTCCATCCTCAGGCCAAGAATATACTCCTTCACTATCTCGATCAACTCCTTCACTTCATCAACTTCCCTCCTCGAGTCTACCACAATAAGAGGGATGGTATGCAATATGCTAAGGAACTGCCTCAGTGCTTCAGGGAACCTGCCCTCGGTAGTGGCCTTGTAGGCAGCCTTGAGCCTGTCTTCCATTTGTGAGAAGGTGAAAACAAGTGCAGGAGGTCCTCTCACATTAGGACTTGCAGACTCACTCCAACCCTTCTCAACAGCAACTGGTATAATGGGAGCAGTTGCAAGTGCACGAAGATATGAATGGCTGCCCAGGTGAAGATCAAGAAATAAGGGCTTTAGGGGAGCAAAGTTTTTGATACCCAGTTGGCGGCTAAGCAATCTCATTGCCGTGTCGAAGTTCCCAGCTGCTGCGTGCTCCCCAGCAAGAGAAGATTTCTGAGTCCAAATCTGGCTGACAGGCATGCCTGGTGGAGGAGTGGTGAAGACTGTGGATCGAGCATTTCCAGCATTTTTGGGGGTCTCTGCTTCAGGCGGTAATTCCAGATCTTCAAGGTCCCAGCCACCTTCCTCACCATCTTCCTCATTTGCTTCACCATCCTCAGCATTGAAACCATCACCACCATTTGCAATTGCTTCACTTGCATCGACCATATCCAAGTCCTCCTCCCCCCAGTCAGCACCATCAGCTTCATCCTCCTCCTCAGGTTCCACCTTTCCAGTAGCATCCAGCCCACCCTCAAAGATACCACGCATCACCCTCAGCAATGGCCAGTCACCACTGGCTGTGATGGGTGCAGGGGGAATCAAAAGAGAGCCAGATTTTCCTTCAGGTAGAGAAGGAACATTTTCACCCAATTCAGATGCAAGCCTATCAGCAGTTTCAGTGAGGCCATGCGTGGCAGCAGTAGTATAGGCAAGAGGTAGCTGTCCAGCCTTCTCCAGGATCTCAACTCTTTTCTTAGCATCTCCAAGATACAGTGCGTTGTGGAATTGCCCCATCAGGTTATTGTTCTGCCCAGCAATTTTGCACATGAATTCCACCTTGTCCATATAACCAGTAATAAGATATAGGAAAGCAAGCCTCTCAAAATTCTTCGTCCGTTGGTATGCATATTCCACAATGCCAACATTTCCCTGCCTCAGGGCCTCTATTCCCAACCTGTACCAGTGATCCTTGTCATCGATCTCTTTTGCAGAAGCAACTGCAATTTGGATGTTACCGCTCTCGAGAGCCAGGTTAAACCTGGTCTTCTCATCTTTCACGAAGTGGAGCGCAACTTCTGGAAAGCCTTTCTGTTGTAAATAAGAAATCACAGCCTGACCACATAGCTGGGAATTCTTGATCATACTCATAACATGGTCGTATCGTTTCCGTAGAAGGGCCAGCTTGAAAATGTACTCAGAAGCATCAACTGCAATCATCTTGTTCTTTCCATCACGATCTAGACAGAAAATGTTGTTCCCAGCAACCCTTGTAATGTAGATAGGAACATCAAGGGTTTTAATAATACCACTATCTCCGTTGGGAAGACAATACTTGATATGGTTCAATGTAGTGTAAATAAACACACCATTCTCATCCCAGGCTCCACTTTTCACACGGATGGTTTCATGCAGGGTACAACGGTGGGCAAGCTTCTTGTCTGCTATAACCACTGCATGCTTGCTCAGCAGTGCAACAGACTCCATATCACTCGACAACACTACATATTTAACAGCAGGTGTCTGGAGCTCACCAAGAACTAGCCTTTGCTGCAGATCAAAGATGGTCACTCGGTCTTCAGCCTTGCACAGCAAGTTACCAGTCCCAGCATAATAGATTGCATCAGTCGCAATAGGAAGAGGACTTTTCTTCACAATTTCGTTCTTAAGATTCTTCACCAAAACTTGATTGCTACTCTTCTCGAGGACTGCAAACCTGTTGCGTGCCACAAAGACAGCTGACCCACCGGCTCCCTTCTTTGCGTCCTGAAAATAATCAGCCTTGCCAGCAGAGTCCTTGGGAACTATGTAGAGTTCGTATGAGCCACCATCCACATCAGTGCAAATCAACACAGCATTTTCAGATGGACTGTAGGATAGTGTCCTGGGTGACTGGTTCAAGCTTACTGATCCAGGCCTTCTTATTGGAGCCAACTGAACTTCCTTCTGTGTGGTGTACTCAAAGAACCGAAGAAAACGGTCCTTAACATAGAAGACGGTATCACCACTCACAGAAAAGGCCGGGCGTTCCCGTTCTAATTTAAACACAATCATACCGCTGTCATGACCAGCAGCAAGAAGATTCATTTCAGGATGAGCAGACAGAATCCAGAAGCGGTCATGCTCCCGTCTGAATGTCTGTATACCGGTTCGCTTTGTGGCATCCCAGATGCGAATGCTTTTGTCCTCTGAGTTGGACACAATGATGTCTTGCTTCGCATGGAACATCACACAGGACACGTTATTCATGTGCCCCCGCAAAGTATCAACTTCCCAAGCTTTGGTGTCTGTCCATAAATAGCAGATTAGATTCCTTGATTGTTGGCATGCATATTCTTATGTATTTGCTCAGTTATACCAATATGCAAAAAAATGATGGGATACACAACAAAAATAGCAACCTTTAGCCCAATCAAAGTACTATGTTGGAGCTAATTTACTAATTGTGAAACATGTTTCTTATAGGCTATACAACACCTTTAATCCACAGCAAAGTGCTATAATGGAGCTAGTTTAGTAATTGTGAACCATGTCTCTTGCATTCAGCTTGTTTTGATAACAATTAACAAATTACTTCAGATTATTTTAGACATGTGGGGTCAAAGTTACTTAGTTCTTCTTTCATACTAAGATCAATTGAACAAGACAAAAGGCATTCATAATAAAATCAAATGCATTGTTCTGTACTCTGCTATATGAAAGAACAAAACGGATACAAACACAAAAAATGGAAGTTGTTTATGCAAGGAAAATATAACATAAAAGGTTGACATAACAGCAGTATTACACTATTACCATTCATTCTCCATAGCTTGACTTGCCGATCATCTGCCCCAGAAACAATGAGTGGCAATGTGGGGTGAAATGAGGCCCAATTGACCCCACGGTCATGCCCTTCCAAGACATATTTTACAACCGCATCAACACCTCCAAACAGATCTGTGTTCATCTGGGTGAGACGAAGGATGTCATCCGCAGGTGACACCGTCTTCTTCCTCAAAGCACCAATATCCCAGACACGGACAGTCTGATCCAATGATGCTGACACGACTAGATCCTCCTTGGGATGGAAGGATGCACACATGACATAGTGGTTATGCCCAGTCAGCACAGCCACACATGTGCGTGACTGCCAGTTCCATATCCGGATTGTCTGGTCATCACTAGCACTTATGATCCATGGGTACTCATGGTGGAATTGCACCGTGCGAATGTAGTCAAGATGACCATGGAGTGTGAAGAGGCAGCGGTGTGTCTTGTAATTCCACACCTTAATCTTGTAATCATCACCTGCAATCATCACAGAAATCTTAGAATAGTTCATACAAGATATTAAGATCAATCTTTTTCATATGACAATCAAATGGGCCCACTGTTATGCAAGCAGTACAGACAGACACCAGTTTTTGCCTTAGTTTCAAGTTTCAACAAACCAGAAGTTCTGTGATTTCCAGCCCCACCATTGCTATGGTATGAGAAACACACAACCATAGAAGCTGCTACTCTCTGGTTTTTTGGTTGAGAACTACACTTCGACTCATTCTACCTTTGATCCTATCTCATGTTTCAAAAGATTGCAAACTCGATGAAGATCCTGGTCATAAATAGAAACCAAATGGCACCAGAAGGTTTCAAGCTAACAATTCACCAAACAGTTCATCGTAAGCCGAGACGATAAAAGAAACACCAGATCCCGGCAACAAGGATCCCTTGGCAACCACCACTCCACACCAAACGCGATCTAATCGTAAAGCAACGTACGAGCATGGCTACCGCGAGTGTTCGACGGATCACACAGAAATCTAACGGTCCCGAGACGTCCTCCAACTCAAGGAAGGATCCGACCAAACCATACCGGCGAATGGTAAATCACGCAGCAAATGCTCGAGGCGGGCGAGATCTAAACAGGATTACCTCCGGAGACAAAGAGCGGCTGGGTGGCGTGGAAGTGGACGCCCCGGACTGGGCCGTCATGCTCGTCGAAGCGGTCGAGGAGGGTGCCCATGCGGTAGTCCCACATCTGGATCACTCCGCTGTGGAGACTGGCCAGGATCCATGGCCGCCGCGGGTGGAAGCTCAGCCCCTTCACCCGGTTGCTCTTCGTCTCGAACTTGGTCAGCATCTTCACTGCCTCCGGCTCGTCGTCCCCGGCGACGGCGGCAGCTGCAGCGTCGGCGGAGGCAAACCCCTTCTTAGCCCCCGAGGCGAGCGGAGGGGAGGTGGCGGTGGATCTGGAGCGGGGAGGAGACGGGGGATATGGCGTTGGGTGGAGGAGAGGAGGAAGGTGTTTTTTAGATCTCGGGGAGGAGGGGGGGATCTGGGTTTCGGACGCGGTGGTGAGGTGGTGGGGGGAGCCTGGGAGGCGTGCTCTCCGTTGGATCTGGAGATGCGGTGATCTGGGCCGTTGGATTGGTGCGCCCGGGTTGTCAGTTAAACTCCCTGCGTAATGCTAGTGTTTGGGTTAGATTAGTTTAGGATAGTGTGCGATTTGCCCCCTAAAGTATCTGAAAATTGTAACTTCAGCAAGAAGGCATGGCGTTTTTGACTTCTCCGGGGCAGTAAAACAATACGAAGACCTTGTTGTGGTCCTCTGTTTTTTAAATTCTGAATCTACATGCTGGCAAAGAGACATGATTAGGGTGTATTTGGTTATTTGTAGATTTTTTTTAAAAAGCAAAAAGCTATTATGAATAGTAGAAAAATCATGAAATTGTTTAGTTTTTGGTAAAAATAGTTATGAATCTACGGTACATTGATTTTATGAAGCTTAAAACTAAGAAATGGTAATTTCATATCTCAATTAACAATGAATATAATAAGTTTATGTGAACTAACAAAGTAAATAGGCAACATAAACCGTGAAGTTGTGGAATTTAAAGAATAAACAATTTTTACTTTACACTGGTAAAAAGTTGTTGTAGTTAGAAAAGCTAGTTTTATCCGATACTTATCTGGTTTAGTTTTCAGTAAGAAGTTGGTTGACAAAGATATATTAAACACACTCTAAGGATGCGTTTGATTTTATAACAATATTGTTAATGTCAAATGTTGGTATTACCAGAAGTTAGCATATAAGGATATTCAGACATTGTTTGGTTTGTTATCTTACCAAAAATTGCAATGCCAAATGTTGGCATGGATGAAACAAAGAAACAAGCATTCCCTAAGAACTGTTTTATAGCCTCCATAAAAGAACAAACATGTTAAGAACTCACAACACGAGTATTCTGAAAAAAAAAACTTGAAACTCAACCCACATGTGCCTCCATCCACCATTTAGCTGTGACCCTGGTGCATTCAGGTTGTCGAATGCAAATGTATTGACTGTACTATTATTCCAATTCTTTCTTAAAAGCAACCAATTTAATTCTGAGTGATCTCTAAACATAGATGAATTGCTACACAAAGTTTAATCATTAACACGACGAATCCTAGCAACACCTAAAGTTGGTGTTAAGGGGTGTGCATGCTTCTATAAAAAAGACTGCCAACCTAAAAAAGAGTTTTGGGACCAAAAATTCAAAATCCTTAAAATTGAAGGTTGAAGTGTGCAAATACAAACATCAACGGTACTAGGGTTGTGCTTGCAACAAAACATGTGATTTGTCGTGTCATTCGTCAATAACCCGCACCTAGGGGCATAGCGAGATCTGACCCACAACACAAGCTGGGCCAGCAGCGTGTTCAGTTGGGCGATTCAGAGACTGAATTGAAGTACCAGTTTTTCTAACACAGGCGTGCAGCAAAGCAAGACTTTGCTGTTCCCAGCGAGAATTTGGTCTGAATAAAGATATTTCAACTATCATATCCATAACCAGGCCTGTGGTGGAAAACCGGAGCCCAAGAAGGGAAAACCACGCTTAAATTGTTGGATTAAGCTTAGGGATGTTTGTTAAGCCGATGGTCCCGTCTTTTTACTAGTAGGTTAGACTGGTACGAATCATCATCGTTTAACCCAGGTTGTTTTAACGCTCAGTAAAAAAATATTTAATCATTCAATACAAATATTTTTTAAAAAGTGATTAAACATTTTTTAAAAATATTAAAATACCGTCTATTTTTTTCTGTGCTCTGGAGAGGGTCCAGTTCTGGAAATGGCTAATCAATCCCCCAATCATAACCTCAACCGCCCTATTGCCACCCCTATTTAAGTTCCTGATTATATAATTAGGTGGTTTTTAATTGATTGATTAATTAAATATTACATAATATAATATAACAAATAAAACGTAAAAAGTATGTTAAGAAATAATGATAAATAAAGAAAGTTTTTGAGAAATTCTAATTTTGAAAACATATCACAGATAATCTGTTTGATAATTGACACCATCTAAACTAAAAAGAACACGCCTGGCCGCTGTAGCCTTTAGGCTACTCTGTAATAGTGCATGGGAGCATTTGCATTTCTGACGCTAAATCGGAGGTTGACTACAGATGCATCAGTGTAGACTGAATAGAGGGAGGGAACTAAACAGTCATGGAGTGCTTGAATACTGCCTCGAAGGTGAAAAGGGTAGTTTCCGTCTAAGACGTGCGGCATGCTCAGTGAAAGGCCGCCCGTCTAACTTCAAGACAGCAGCAAGACAAACATTCACCGGTTTAACCCCTCAGCCGTTACGCATAAACAACATACAAAACAATGCGAGAAAAAAAAAGGAAATTAGCTCAACCATACGACAATGCAATGAATGTATGTAACAACACGACACAAAAATTTCAACGAGTGAAAGATACAATGGTACACCAATGTCTGGGCAGAGACTTCACAACCTTGCACCAGTTGATCAAAAGACCTTAAGCATATAACAAGTTTAACAGTAGCCTCAAGGCAAACAAAAATGGAGGGAAATGGGGGGAAGAAGATACAAAAACTCGACCAAGTATAATACTTATTCCTTACCATCATCAGTAAGCGTCCTGGTAACATTTGAGATAAAGAAGCCAGAGAACTTACGAGACTAGAAAGAATATAGGGGAGCTCTAGCTAGCACCGATTATCTCAACTGCGTAGGGGAGCAGAGGAGGCCTGAAGCATCTGCACCAACCACGGCAAGCTCACATATGGTAC
>KE372620.1:135268-145555 GCA_000418225.1 Zizania latifolia | reverse complement strand
AAGAACCGAAGAAAACGGTCCTTAACATAGAAGACGGTATCACCACTCACAGAAAAGGCCGGGCGTTCCCGTTCTAATTTAAACACAATCATACCACTGTCATGACCAGCAGCAAGAAGATTCATTTCGGGATGAGCTGCCAGAATCCAGAAACGGTCATGCTCCCGTCTGAATGTCTGAATACCGGTACGCTTTGTGGCATCCCAGATGCGAATGCTTTTGTCCTCTGAGTTGGACACAATGATGTCTTGCTTCGCATGGAACATCACACTGGACACGTTATTCATGTGCCCCCGCAAAGTATCAACTTCCCAAGCCTTGGTGTCTGTCCATAAATAGCAGATTAGAATTCCAATATTTTGGTTGTTACATTTTTTGTTCAATTCTACCCATATGCAGAAAAATGAAGTCCCAAGCAAGGTGCTATATTGGAGGTAATTTACTAACTACGAAACATGTCTCTTGCATTCAGCTTGTTTTGATAATAAGTTTCTTATGAACCAAATGCATAGTTTTGTAGCTTTGTTATATGAACAAATGAATGAATGCAAACACAAATATTGACACTGTTTATATAAGGAAAATAATAACAAAAAAGTTCTGGACTTTATGACAGTATTACCATTCATTCTCCAAATCTTCACTTGCCGGTCATCTGCCCCAGAAACAATTAGTGGCAATGTGGGATGAAATGAAGCCCAGTTGACCCCACGGTCATGCCCTTCCAAGACATATTTTACAACAGCATCAACACCTCCAAACAGATCTGTGTTCATCTGGGTGAGACGCAAGATATCATCTGCAGGCGACACCGACTTCTTCCTCAAAGCGCCAATATCCCAGACACGGACAGTCTGATCCAATGATGCTGACACGACCAGATCCTCCTTGGGGTGGAAGGATGCACACATGACATAGTGGTTATGCCCAGTCAGCACAGCCACACATGTGCGTGACTGCCAGTTCCAGATCCGGATTGTCTGGTCATCACTGGCACTTACAATCCATGGGTACTCGTGGTGGAATTGCACGGTGCGAATGTAGTCAAGGTGCCCATGAAGTGTGAAGAGGCAGCGGTGTGTCTTGTAATTCCACACCTTAATCTTGTAATCATCACCTGCAATGCATCACAGAAATCTTAGAAGATGGGATCAATATTTTCATATCCCAACTATATGGGCACTGGTATGGCAGCAATACAAACGGACACCAGTGTGTGCCTTGGTTCCAAGTTTTAACAATCTCAAGGTTTTTGTAATTCCCAGCCCTGCCATTGCTATGGTACCAGAAAAACACAAGCATAGAAGGTGCTACACTCAGTTGATGGCTACATATCGACTCATTCTACCTCATATCCCACCTGTTGTTTCATAAGATTGCAAAATCGATGGAGATCCCGGTCATAAATTGAAACCAAATGGCTCCTGAAGGTTTCAAACCAACAATTCACCAAACGGTTCACCATAAGCCCAGATGATACAACAGATCCGACCAACCCATCCTACCAACCAGGATCCCTGCAGAACCGCCAGTCCGCCACTCCACATCAAACGCGATCTGATCGTAAAACAACCTAGCGCGAGTGTTGGCGTTGCTCCGTCGACGGATCACACACACATCTAACATCCTCGATACGTCCTCCAATCCAAGGATATGAGCAAACACGTACTCGCGAATGGCAAATCACACAGCAAATGCTCGAGATCTAGCAGGTTTACCTCCGGAGACGAAGAGCGGCTGGGTCGCGTGGAAGTGTACGCCGCGGACGGGGCCATCGTGCTCGTCGAAGCGGTCGAGGAGGGTGCCCATGCGGTAGTCCCACATCTGGATCACCCCGCTGTGGAGGCTGGCCAGGATCCATGGCCGCCGCGGGTGGAAGCTCAGCCCCTTGACCCGGTTGCTCTTCGTCTCGAACTTGGTCAGCATCTTCACTGGCCCCGGGTCGTCGTCCCCCGCGACGGCGGCGGCGGAGGAGGCGAACCCCTAGCCCCTGAGGCGACCGGAGGAGAGGAAACGGTGGATCTGGGGCGCGGGGTGCAGGTGGGGAGAGGATGGTATGGCTGTGAGACTGCAACTTAAGCAATCTCCACGGATCCAACCATTCATGAAGCAATCGACGGCGGATCTCTTTCCTCCTTTTCCCTGCATTTCCTCTTACTCCTTTGTTTGTTGCACGTATAGTTTTTTGTTGCCTTTGGGTATATAGAACTAAAACTAGTGGCTTAATTAGGTCTTTTCTTACGTATCATAAAGTCAAACACTCTAACTCAATAAAAATCGTCTAATTTATTTACATTTCACTTTGATTTTGTTTGCATTAGCATATCATCATTCAATGGTATACTTATTTTGTTTCTCTAACCAAAATCTTATATCTTCTTTTGTTTCTTTTATAATATCTCTATCCCCATCTTAACTCTATCGTCTATGTCGACTCACACTCGTTACATCTACCACTGCAACCTAACGATTGCTTCTATCAATATTTCTACCGACATCATCCACTATTAACATTCATCGCATGTAGTTTCATCGGCACCGCTATCACCTCACCACACTATACTTGTCATTCTTATCATTAGACTACCGCTACAAACAGTCTGTCTATACATGACACCAACCCCAGTGAACTTCATTACCCATTCTTCCCCTCCCCCCACACAGTCCCTACCACACTCCACCCCGCTGACCTAATTTAGGTCATGTTTAGGACAGCTCCAGCTGCAGAATTTTTTTGGAGCTGGTCTAGCCTAGCTCCAAAAAATCCTGGAGGTGGAGCTATGGATGGATTAAGAGTATTTAGTTGAGTAATTTAGTTTTTATTTTATATTAAAAATAAAAGTTTAAACTATTTTATTATATTATATAAACCCTCAGCTTCAGCATGAATTTTGGAGTTGGAGCTTGTCGTTGTGTTCGAAACGACAGTAGGGGGTACCCGCAGTATAAATTTGATTAGGCGATGGGGAGTGCTGTGGACGAATCTTGATGGTTATCTCTAACTAAGAGACATGGGGGATTTTTAGACAGGTTCGGGTTTCCCGTAAGATAATAACCCTAATCCTGTGTGTGTTGAAATGAGCTTTTGGGCGTGAATCGCCTTAAGCCTATCAAATCGTCTAGAATACGACTTGACCAACGTACCTTTTACAGGCTCCCTCCGATCCCTTTATATGAGAGGGATTAGGGGTTACAAATTATAGTTAATATGCCCCATTAATGACCAATTATGAGAATAAACGGTCAGTTCGTGGGCAATAATTCCAAGAGATAATAGCAGTAATAACTGTACAACATGGAGCTTAATGACGGCCTGGCTCTTGATGGCGACCATCCGAGTGCCTGTGGTCGGGAAGGCCTCCCGAGTGCTGGACTCGGGGAGCCTGCAGGTTCCCGACCACTGGCTCTCTAGAGAATGTTGACCGTTGACTGGTCGTCTTTAATGTTGAGTCTGTTGACCCCTCCTTTACTCGATCATCATAAAACTACTCGAGAGGTAACCCATGATCATATTCCCGACAGCAACCCCCGAGCTTTTTACGACGCGCAGATGAAGTTGAGTAGTCAAAAAGGGCTTCAGAACTTAGTCTTAATGAATTTTTCCCGATCGGTGCACCGCTCAGGTGCACCTACCGGGTGCAACCCCTGAGACTGGAGTTTCTTGAATAAAATAAGCTCTAGGATCAGAGATTTTTTTAAATCCCGCACATTCAGTGCATTGGCGTTCGACGAAACCGACTCGTGTATAGGGACAGATAAGCCAATCGAGTGGTTTTTTGGCGAAAATATGTCAGTTGGAGCAGTCAAGCGCAATAGAGTACTTGTAGTCTTCCTTTGGTGAAAAGACGTCTGCTGCCGCAGACTGTCGCCTGTCAGAGTCGGCAGGTTCGACGGGATCCATGCTAGTTCTAAGGCAGCCTCGCGGACGCGAGTACAGTTTCAAAACTATAAGCGTCGATTTGTTTTTTGCTACCCACCGCTGGATCTGCAATCATCGGTTAGATGGATGGGTTGAATAATATGTTGACCGACGTAATTAATGCCGAAGATTTCTTTGAGACGTGTTCGAGGTGATCGCGGCGCATCGAGGGCCCGAACCGTCGTTCGGGAGGTTTATAAATAGCCCAATTAAATGTGCTTCATCTTTCCGCATATTTTAAGCCCTCAGCCTTCATCTTCTTCCTTAAGCCTTGATTCATTGGCGCCTCGCAACCCTAATCGCCACTGCGGTTGCATTGTGTGTTACCGCAAGGCGATGCGACTCTTTAACTTCAAGCCCGTAGCACCACCACCTTCCATTCCAATGGCGGCTCTTGCCCCCAATGCTGAAGTTGACCGGTCGGCGGAGTTCCAGAAATCAAGAGCGGTGAAGCGGGTGGTGTCGCTGCTGGAGAAGCGAGGCGAGCTCTAGCCTAGCGCGCTGTCGGCGTGGCGCTCCGCGGGCGGGGAGGCGTTCCCGACTCCAAACACTCACGAGATCGTGGTGTTCGAGTCTTTCTTCTCCCGCGAATTTGGTTTGCTGGTCCATCCTTTCTTTCGCGGGATCCTCCACCACTATGATATCTCACTCTGCAACCTCAACCTCAATTCCATCTTGCACATCGCCATTTTCGTCCACCTTTGCGAAGCCTATCTCGGCATTGATCCACATTTCAATCTCTTCCGCTATTACTTCTGTCTAAGGCCGAACACCAAGAAGAAGGTGGTCGGCGGCTGCGGATTGCAACTGAGGGATGGGAAGGCAACCGAGTACATCTTGATGCCGCTCCCGACTTCCAACAAGGGCTGGCACTCGGGGTGGTTCTATGTTGCCAACCACGAGTCGGCCCTTTCACCGGAGATCGACCGAGTGCCAATGCCGGCACTCACCTGGTCCGACTGCTGTCAGCGGGAGGAGCAGGGCCAGGTGGATAAGCTGGTCGAGATGATCAAAAGGCTCCGAGCAGAGGGCTTATCGGGCGTCCACGTAGTGCTCAACTTCGTGTCCCGTCGGGTCCAGCCGCTCAAGCTGAGGACCCGCCCGACGTATGAGTACTTGGGCAGGGATGACCCGACCAGGGAGACGGCTGAGTACTTGTCTTCGGACGAGGTGAGGAAGAGGGTGAAGCTGATCTTCACCCGTCGGTTTGGCCTCAACCCCGACGCCAACCCCAAAGCCTTTAAGCTCAGCTGCCCCCGACCACCGGTAAGAATGATTTTTTTGTTGTTGATGATGATTTTTTTAATAACTTCACCTGCCGAGTGTTGAGTGTTGAAATGTGCAGGGCCAAGAGGCATATTGCTCTCTGCCATCGTTGCCCGAGCAGCCCCGGGCGATCAGAAAAAAGGATATCGACCCGCATGTCGGGCTAACCAGGGAGAAGAGGAAGGGCAAAGAGGTTTGCCCTCCCTCGGCAAAGAGGGCGAAAAAGACGACGACGAAGACGGCGACTCCCAAGGTGCCGTCATCCTTCCCCGGAGAGGCTGGTGCTGACTCGGAGACATCCGAGGCGACCCCGGCGACTGGCGGCACTACAGTGCCGTCATCTTCTGAATCAACACCACCACCGCCATTGTCGGTCAGAGCGACTTCGGGTTTCGGGCGGCGGATAAAGACGTTGGCATTCTGGCAGTCGGCGTGGTAAGTCTTTCTATCGTTGATTTGAATCAAATAATTAAACTTAATTCAAACTTAACTCTCTTTTTTATCAGTACTCCTCTGCCACTGTTTGGGAACGATGGGGCCAACCCAACTAGCGCCAATCCCTTAGCTACGGCCACCCACACCACCGACTTGGTGGTGTTTGTCGGGGCGACTGATTCGCGAGTGGCCGCAACGAGTGGGGCGCAAGTGTCTGGTGCCCCAGCACCAAGCTGGCCGGGCGCCGTTGGATTTATTCCGGTGCAGCCAACCGCAGCGGCGTCGCGTGCTGCCGCACCAGACTTGGTGCAGTCAACTGTAGCGGCGACGAGTGCCGTTGATCTGTCACCGACGGTCGTATCCGTCGCGGCGGCGACGAACGTGGAGATGCCTCCGACGGCACCAGAGACGGCCGATCGCCCTAAGGCGGCGCAATAGGAGGCCGACCCCGTCGAAGTAGTGGTCGGGGAGATGCCCCCACCTGCCGTCGGTACGGCGGCCAGTGGCCTGACTGGAGCAGTCGAGAGGAAGGTGATCGAGTGCTACAAGGTACTCAGTCGGCTTGGCCAAGTGACTAGCGTAAGTTCTCCTGCAAGTGTTAGTTTTTTATACATAACTTAATATGTGTATTTAGACTAACTTGTTTTGTCTTGTGCAGTGCCCCGTGAGCCAGCTGATCGAGAGCACGGGGGCTAACTGCCCCGCTCCCATCCTGGACTTTGGAGCGTTAAACGCCCGAGTTCAGCAGCTGACTGGTCAGTTGGCGCAGAGGGATGCCGACATGAGAAGGTTGGAGAGGGATAACGACATCCTCCGTGGTCAGCTTGAAATCCGTTCCTATGGTAAGTGCTTGATCATTTTTTGTCGCCAGTACTGCTTATTATGTTTGTATTTGATCAGCGCTTGTGTAACAGAATGGCTGGTGGCGGAGGAACGGATTGAGACAGCCACTGGTTTGGCGGACCGGTCGGTCACCTCAGCTGAAACGGCTTTGACCGAGAGGGATGAAGCCATTGCCAGGGCGTCGCAAGCGGAGGCCAAGATCACCGAGCTTGAAAAGAAGCTCAAGGAATCTGAAGCGGCCACTACCAAGTGGTTCGGTGAGTACAAAAGTACGGATCACCAGTTTAAACTTTTCTTTTGCCATTTTTTATGAAGTTTTCTCTGAAACAATATTGTGCTTGCAGAGCTTCATCGGCGGGTGAACGCTCAATTCGCCGACCTCGAGCTACGTTTGAGCAACACTCAGGCTCACCGGGACCATTATCGGGCCGGTGCCGAGATGCTTTTGGGCGTGAATCGCTTTAAGCCTATCAAATCGTCTAGAATACGACTTGACCAACGTGCCTTTTACAGGCTCCCTCCGATCCCTTTATATGAGAGGGATCAGGGGTTACAAATTATAGTTAATATGCCCCATTAATGACTAATTATGAGGATAAACGGTCAGTTCGTGGGCAATAACTCCAAGAGATAACAGCGGTAATAACTGTACAACGTGGAGCTTAATGACGGCCTGGCTCTTAATGGCGACCATCCGAGTGCCTGTGGTCGGGAAGGCCTCCCGAGTGCTGGACTCGGGGAGCCTGCAGGTTCCCGACCACTGACTGTCTGGAGAATGTTGACCGTTGACTGGTCGTCTTTAATGTTGAGTTTGTTGACCTCTTCTTTACTCGATCATCATAAAACTACACGGGAGGTAACCCGAGATCATATTTCCGACAGGACTATATCAAACAGACCCTTAGCTACCTTTTCTCGTGGAGAAACTATGGTAGAGGCTGAAGGTGGTGGTGCACTGGTGCTGTTGCTACTGACTTAATTTGGTCAGAGAAGTAAGAGCTACCGTTGTTTAGCTTGAGCAATTAGTGGAAAATAATCCATAGGGTGCAAGATTACAGACAACAATTTAGCCATTAGCCTCAGATTTTCTTCAGTTTTAGTCGACTACCAAATAGCAAAGTTGAGAAAATTAACCTTGTAGCATGAGCAAACAAATCATATATTACTTCCTCCGGTTATTAATGTAACTAGTTCTTGGCTTTTTTGGTCGTTCCTAAATATAAGTTTTAGATTTTTTTTATCTTTCTTCCCTCCTTACCCTTAACAAATAAATTTATTCGTTCTTGGCTTTTTTGGTCGTTCCTAAATATAAGTTTTAGATTTTTTTTATCTTTCTTCCCTCCTTACCCTTAACAAATAAATTTATTCTTTTTAAAGTAAAACGGCTCATGTTTTCTAATATGGTATAAATCAATGACAATAAAGTCATTTGATTGTTTTCTTATATTTAAATCGGAGAAAATATTCATTATTGATATGACTTTTCATGTTTTTGATTGCATATCATCTTTTCTGAACTTGACACCAGCTCACCACATGGTTAAGACCTCCTTTGGAATAGAGCGTTTTTGGAAGAATTATGTCAGAATTAAACTAAACCATGCAAAAACGTGTAAATTTTATATGTTCCTAAAGAATCCTACACAACAAAACATGCACTCAACAAATGGTGGCAAAAAATGAGGTGAATCAATATGGACATCACCATATGTGCAATAAACATGTTGCTAGGAACATCATATGCAAACCGTCATTTGAATCCAAATAATTTGATTTCATATTCCGTCTGATTACCCGCTCCGGACCTGGCGATCGGTATCTAATATTTTCAGGTAATAATACCGGTGTTTGAATTTGAAACACTAAACCGACACACTTACATTACATGCCAACAGTGTCAGGCTCTCCAGATTAGTCGTCTCATTTCATAACACATCGTTTTTAACCAGGTGACATGTTTCTTCAACTCTTCACAGCCAAGGCGATTCACAGCTACTACTCAGCAAGCAAGAAACCGACGGCAACAACGAATCATAGGCAGGCATACTGTGAGCAAAACTATATCCAACGTTGCTTTCCAACCAGATGTATCCAGCATGCGGCCCTGCCTTCACTGCGGCAAACAAGCACCCAAATCAAGTATGGGAGCACCGACCACGAGAAGTACTCCCGTGCCTCCATATCATTTAGGTCTAATTTGGTAGACTCGATCGGATAATGATCTATTCAACATGAATGTACTGAGATTTTAGTTTAAAATCCCGATCTATCTGTATAAAATAGACTGAAATCACTGAACTACCAAACTAGCCCTTAAAAGTGAATTTTATCAAGAGAGTTTAAAACAAGTGAATTTAACAATAAAAAATTCATAAACGGTTCTGAAACTAAAAATAATAATCTAACTTTCATCAGAATCAAACACAGCTAAGCGTTCAGAACACATGCACCCTGCCAAAACGGCAGGATCGATCGAACATTACATGAACATGGACGATGTAGACACGGAACGTAACCACCTGTGACCGGATGCAGCCGAGCCAAAACGCCTGAAAATTCTCATCAAACTCCGCTGTTTCCAAAGGCAGGCAGGACTTCCCTTAAACAAAGTCAGCTACCCAAAGCGAGAGCTGGGACCCGATCATCACAGCTGGATCAGATCTTGCCCGGAGTGAGAGTTCAGTTGCGTGACTGATAAGCGTGAGACCGAGACCCTGTGAACTGTGATGATGCCCCCACCCCTGTGGCTGTGCCGTCCATGGCGACAGCTGCTGCTGCTGCAGCTGCGTCAAGGCACGCCACAGTGAACCTAGGACTCGTCAGTGTCACCATCGCCCCAGCACATGAGATGCTCTTGTCATGGGAGAGGCCTACCTGCAGTTATTATGTCCAGGCAAGAACATCGCATTCTCTGAATCATCTGTGGCACAGGGGCTTTGGGATTTCAGCCATGTTTTCACCTGAGCTTTCTCCAAATTCCTGGCTTTTGCACAGATGGGGGTTCAACAATCTGTCTGTCCGTGCCGCATCAGCACACTGCAACTTCACGGATCAACAGTTCAGCATCTCACATGGAGTCGAAACAAATAGATTAATAGATTGAGTTGCCGGCTCAACACTTCATCACAAAAAATAAAGCTAAAGATGGACATGGTAATAACAATTGCGGCAAGAACACCACCAAACAGCAGCGAAGACGCTGCGAGATCTCAGCGATTCTTGCTCGAAATCGACTGCTAGAATGTCAAAACAATCTGAGCTGAAGCTAATGATCAATGGTCATACATTATGAACAAGAAGCACAATGACCGCTAATTGCATTGCGATTTCGTGGGCGTGGCACAGAGATACAGGATACACCCGCCGGAGCTAAACTGCGCCGGCGACCAACAGTAGCAGCAACACCATCATGAACTGACACACCACACCGGCGGCCAGGCCACCGCCGTCGTCCAACCAGCCCCTAGACGCTCCTCCCTGAATTAGAACAACACGAAACGGAGAAATAACTCCACATCAAACAACAGCAGCAGGAACGGTGAAATGTTAGCACTTCCTCTCGAGCTGCGCGGCGGCCTCTCACACGAAGCCGACCTCGGCGAACTGCGGGCGCGCCTTGGTCGTCGTGCCGGGGCGCGGCCGGGGCACCATCCCGTCCGGAAGCGGGTTCTTGCGAGGGCGCCCTCGAGGGCGCGGGATCTTGGGCGGCGCGTGTGGATCCCGTGGCTTGGGCGGGCGGCCGCGCCGTCGCGGAGCGGCGGGGAAAGCGGCGACGACGGAGTCATCGGCCGGAGCGCCGACAGGGGCGGTGGCGGGAGGTACAC
>KE372620.1:108312-129374 GCA_000418225.1 Zizania latifolia | reverse complement strand
CGACACAAGCTGTCAACCGAAGAGGCGGACTTGCGAGGACGGAGTCGTCAGGGCCCTAGCGTTCGGGAGCGTCAACTTCTAGCTCCACCAGGAGTTCAACGATTCCTTCCCGATGAGGGCCTCGAACGACAGATGGTACTCAAAGTAGGACCAGAATTGGTATTACATCTCCGTCAGAGCGGACTCCCTTCTTCGCAGTACCAACACCCTCATCTCATACCGTCACCAAGCTCAGGTGGCGACGGACACTGCTATCATCCAGTTAAGAGTCTAACTCCTACACATGGTGGCTCAGAGAATGAGCACGAGGGACCTCACGGAGGAGTTCATTACCCTCTAGATCAGCCCCCTGAGACTTAGATGGCCAAAGAGCCTATTTATAGACTCCGCACCCGACGAGCCAAAGGAGATCCCTTCAGAGATCATCGGTGAGGCTTCGAAACGTTGCCCCTTTTCGTCTTGAGTACTTTGTTCATGACCTCACCATTTCATTTTTTGAAACTGTAGCCAAGCGGGTCGTACTGACACCGGAGGAGGTGGTCAAGGCGGTGGAGCGTGTCGTGGGGGCTCCGACAGTAAATAAGAGAAGCAAGAGCCTTGCCCTTGTTGGATCATGGGAGAGGTGTAATCGAGTATAAATCTGGCTCGGAGCAGGCGAGCCCCTAGAGCTTCTGGAGCTCCCGGACCCCGCACCTTCCGAGGGGCTTCGAAGCGAAAAAGGGCGGATGACGACGACGATCAGCAAGCTTTGTCGCCGCAGCATCAGCGGGGCCCAATAGGCTCTGGGGAGCTGTCCGGATCACCGCCCCCGCCTTGAACGTCGAGGCTTCGGACGCGAGGGCACCGCCACCCCCAAGTCCACCTCCTGAAGTGGAGGCCGAAGAGGTCCCTTGTGCGTGAACTAGGGTTCAGAGCCGGTGGTTCCGCTAGTCCGCCCAGAGATAGACTGGAAGGACCTCTTCATCCCTTTAGACTGTCAGGACCTCTCCCCCATCATAAGAGAGGTCGCAGTTACTTATCGGCGCTGACCACTTTGTAGCCTTAATCTTTAGCTTGTTTTGACTTAGCTTTTCCGCAGATCCTGCTACTGACGATGAAGCGGACCACGAGACCAATCAAGACGAAGCCGTTGAGGTGGCCGACGAGGCGGAAAGGTCAAGCAGCAGCAGCGAAGGGGGCAGTAGGGGGTCCTATGAGGGCTCTTCGGATGACGACGGTGACGAGGAGGAAGCTGGAGACGACGACGCTTGCAAAGCCCTTTCGAACGAAGAGGTTGAGGTCATCGTCGTGAGCCCAGCACCGGAGGGGGCAACAAGCAGGGTGTCTCTGCTGAGGCCCTTCATCTCTCTGGGGGGACCCGTGGGCAATATGGTGTCCCAGTTCCTTCGGGGCAGCGAAGGCCTCACTAGCCGTGACTTGGTGGTAGAGATAGATCTCTATCGCCACGGGGACCTCACGGTGGCTGTCGAGGAGGCGCTGCTTCAGGTGAGCGAAGCCTAGGCGTGGTTCGCCAGCCCCTTGCATTTTTTGCTTTTAACAACATCCTCGTATCACAGGCCTTCGCACTGCTTCACGGAGCCACCCTCGCCATGGACCGTCAAGACAACCTCTTTGTGAGGGATATCAGGAACCTTCATCGGCAAGCGTCGGAGGCCTCCCAGCGACATCAACAGGCCAAAGTGGCTGCCGAAGTGCTGAGGGTCAAAGTCCAGCAGGAGCACGAGGCCAGAGCTGCGGCGGCCTCGGAGGCCAAAGAGCTTCGGCAGGTCAACAAGTCATTGGAGGCCAAAGTCGAAAGGCTTTACACCGCCAACCGGACCTTGGAAGCCGAGAGGGCCAAAGCCGCTCGGGAGGCCGATAAGATCATCGCCACACTTAGTGGTGTTTTGGGGCGCCTGGGGACCGAGTGCCGAACCCCGGATTTTGACGCCAGTGACCCCGTCTAGCACCATCTTGGGTTCCTCCAGGCCATCGCTCACATCACTGAGAACACCTTGGTGGGCTTCGCTCAAACGATGGGAAGGATGACTGGCCAAGGGATACTCCAGCTACTCCACGAAGCTAGCTACCAGCACCTCGCACGGCGACCTCCATCGTGAAGTGACCTTCGGCGGCCCTCGACTGACCTCACTGGCTTCGGAAGTAGTCGAGGTCTAGCGTCCGCTTCAAGAGCCTTAGAAGGCCCAAGGCTGGAGGTGGCCCTCGAACTTTAGCGGGCTGCCTGCCGTCGGTGGGTGGGGCAGCACACTCCGCCTGTAGTGCTGAACCCCCCTCCTCCGAAGGTGTAGATTTTTAGGCCCCACGTAATACTTAGCCATAGAACTTCAATATAATTTTCAGCAAATTATTAATGAAATACGGGGACGTTTTGAACTTGTTCAGGATCAAGCTATGAACGTTGATATCGATGTCGAGGTACTCGAGGCCTCGGAGGCACTTCGTCATCAATGGGTAGTTTACGAAGTAGCTAGGTCCGAAGGCCGCCCACATTTCACAATACCGCGAGGCCTCGCCGATGAATTCCTAACCGAAGTCTCTCGAGAATTATTGGCCCTCATGAAGACGGAGCCTCTTTGTAGCTCATCATCCTCCCCTGATTTGGCCGGTTTCGATGAAGTCATCCTCGACGCCGAAGGAGCTCAACCTCCGAGAGCGCCAGATACGAGTAACGACGAGGTGCTCGATTTTTTGGTCTTCGATTCGGAGCCACCTATGACTCGGACTTGGGCCGACCTCTAAGAGGAGCGAAGGACCCTTCAAGCGGCGAAGCGGGAGCGCTCGTGCGGTGGTGAAGGCTCCTCGAGCCGAGGGGGCCCTCGTACAAAAAAGAACAAGAAGCAAGGGTCCACATTTTCAGCGACGCGTGCTCGCTGGTTGTTAGGTTTTGATAGAGCCTTCTCATAATATTTGTAATCGAAGTGTTTTCGATGTACTTCGCATTTGTAACTTATACTTTGCATTTGAATAAAAGTTGGTTTCAACATGCTGTTTTTATTCGAAGCGCAACCTAACTTTTTATGCCGAAGCGCACTTCAAGCGCACGCATTGTTGTTAGTCCCCCGTTGCTTGCGGTGCGTATGAGCTTCGGCAAATGGCTAGCGCGTGCAAAGGTAATGCGACGTAGATGTGCTTCGTGCATGCTTAGTGTAGTGCTCGAAGGTGGGGTTTCAAGGCTTCGGTCGCTTCGGATCTTTGTGGACGCTTCGAGTTTTGACTCGGAATCCTTAAATTTTTACCGCTTCGGACCCGGAGGCACTTTGCAGTGGTAATAGTGGAGCGGATCACACCGAAAGTTTTTTAGGGTTCGAAACGGAGCCCAAAGTCAGTACCGTTAGCTGTACTCGGGGAGCGACCCTCGGGCATGGAGCTTCGGGCTTCACTCCAGAGTGCGATGCACTCTTTCGCATGTTAGACTTAATTTTTCTCGCACCGAGCCGAGGCTTCAGGTAGCGGAAATAGGTACGCACAGAACCTAACCTTCGAAGCCTTACTATCATCGCGATGCGTCTATCGCTACAACAATATGCTCGAAGGTAAGTAGACTACGAACCTTGTTTCTAGGGGGATATGTATTACCTTGGTTATAAAATTACCCTTGGCGAGATTTATTTGAAAGGGGCCTCCGCAATGGCTCTTGAGTTACAGAACTAAGTATAGTATCGCTGGAGGTGCTCTGTGTGCTAACTATGTTTCAATTCCTCTCCTTCGAGAGTGCTCAGTCTGAACAAACCCGACCGATTAGAGCGAAGTACAATGTAGGGCCCTTCCCATTTGGTGCTCAACTTGTCGGGCGTTAGGACGCTTCGGAGTACTAGATGCCCAAGCTGTAATACGTTGGGCTTCACCTTGGGTTGTACCATAACTTCGTCTGGTCTTGATACTTCGTTAAGTTTGCTATAGCTTGAAGCCTTATTTCTTCGGAGAGGTCAAGCGAAGTCCCCCTTTCACTGTTATCTTTCGAGAGCAATGTCCGTAGCGAGCCCCCCTTTAGCTCTGTTGGGGTCATTGCTTCGTCGCCGAACAGTAGCCTAAATGGAGTGAACCCTATGGATCGAGCTTGGGTGGTTCGAATGGACCATAAAAATTTTGGTAATTCCTCGACCCATAGCCCCTTAGCGAGGCCCACGATCCGGCGGTTGAGTCCTGAAAAAATGTTACCATTGGCCCTTTTGACAGCTCCGTTGGATTGCGGATGCCTAACTGCGGCGAAGCACAACTCGATGCCGAGGCCTTTGCAGAAATCCTTGAAGGGCTCCACATCAAATTGAGTTCCGTTATCAATCGTGAGCTACTTGGGTACTCCGAATCTGCAAACTATATTCTGCCAGAAGAACTTGTAAATGTTCTTTAAAGTTATTGCGGTGAGGGGTTCGGCCTCGATCCACTTCGAGAAGTACTCGACTGCTACCACTGTGAACCTTAAGTTTCCTTTTGCCTGCGAAAATGCTCCGATCAGATCCATGCCCCATCGGGCGAGTGGCCACACCGGAGCAATGACCCGCAGCGGAGTAGGTGGGCGATAACTCCGCCTTTCAATTCACTGGCAAACTTGACATGTACAAACCAGGGCCTCGGCATCGGCCATTATAGTGGGCCAATAAAGGCCCTGCCGAAGGGTTTTGCCTACCAGCGCTCGTGGCGCAAGATGACTTCCGCACAGGCCTTCGTGGATCCCTCGAAGTATGTCATGCCCTTCGTGTCTTGAAATACAGCGTAGCAAATGTGAGCAAACGCCAGATTTGTACAACAAGCCATCAACGACATGGTAGTTGTGGACTCTGTGCTATAGCCTTGTGAGCTCAGGGCCTTCGGCTAGAACACCTTCGTCTTGGAGCATGGCCATGATTGAGCTTCACTAGTCTTCAGCTTGTACGCAGAGTACTTTGGCCGATGTTGGCTTCGCTGCTGATGGAGTACATAGCTCCACATAGAACACTCCAGCAGAGAGTTCTTGGCCTCCGGCAGCTGCTTTGGCGAGGACGTCTGCTTGCTAGTTTTTGCCTCTCGAGATGCTTCTGATAGAAATTTCTTTGAACACTATCTCCGTCTTGCGCACCTCGGTCAGATATTGAGCGAGATCTAGATGTCGAGCTTGGAAGCTCTTATCTACATACCCAGCAACAATCTAAAGTCAATTTTTACAAGTACCCTAGCAGCGCCTAGGGCTCGTGCCTTTCGAAGGCCTAATAGAACGCCTTCGTACTCGGTCACATTATTTGTAGCTTTGAAATTTAATCGGACAGAGTACAAGGCCTTCTGGCCGGAGGGTGAAATTATTACAACTCCCGCACCTGCACCAGAGGCCTGATAGGCTCCGTCAGAATAGATAGTCCAAATATCTTCGCTCAGTGCCTCTAGGGACCAAATGGCTGGAGGGGTCCACTCCGCGATGAAGTCCACATTTACTTGGGACTTGATCGCGGTGCGAGCGGTAAAATCTATACCGAAGGGGGCTAGCTCGACCGCCCACTTCCCTATTCTGTAGGTGGAATCCTTATTTCACAGAGCATGTCCTCGAGGGGGTATGACGTTGGCACAATAATATTATGTGCGAGAAAATAACGTCGTAGCTTTCTCGAAGCCATGATGAGGGAGTATGCGATTTTTTGAGCTCCGTGTATCTCGTTTTTGCTCCGGAGAGGGCCTCAGAAACAAAATATATTGCCCTCTGCACCAACTTCCCTTCGAACTCTGATTCACGAACGAGGACTATGCTAACGGCGTAGGCCGTCGCAGCAAGGTACAACAAAAGTGTATCTTCTGGAAGGGGGTCGTTAGGGTCGCTAGATCAGCGAGGTATTCCTTGATGTCGTCGAAGCTCTTTTGGCATTCGGGCATCCATACGAAGTCGTCTGATCCTTTTAGCGCTTTAAAGATTGGCTGGCTCCTTTCAGCGGAGCGTGCAAGAAAACGGCTTAGAGCTACGAGGTGACCTGCAAGCTTTTGAACCTGTTTCAAATTTTCAGGTGGAGCCATGTGTTGCAGTGCGCTAATCTGGGTGGGGCTAGCTTTGACACCTCGACTCGAAACCAAGTACCCTAGCAGCTTACTGGCCTAGGCTCCAAAGATACATTTCTCGAGATTCAAATGGACACCTACCCTTCGAAGACTTTCGAAGGTCTCCGCTAGGTCTACACTATGCTCGTGTTTTTTTGCACTTTTTATTACAATGTCATCTATGTAGGCTTTGATATTTCTTTTCATCTGGTGTCCTAGGGCTTTAGCAATTAGCCTAGAGAAAGTTGCCCTAGTATTCTTAAACTGAAGAGCATTCGTACATAGCAGTAGACTCCTGAAGGAGTAACGAAGCTAGTTTTATTTTCATCTTCGTGCTCCAACCATACTTGATGATACCTAGAGTAGGCGTCGAGGAAGCTAAGTAGTTCAGACCCGGCGGTGGAATCGACTAGCTGGTCGATACGAGACATGCGGTACGGGTCACGGGGGCACGCTTTATTTAGCGAAGTGAAGTCAATACACATGTGTCATTTTTCTGTGTTCTTTTTTCTTACAAAAATGGGGTTCGACAGCCACTCCGTGTGGCTAACTTTCTGTATGACCCCTGCTCGAAGCAGCTTCTCTACTTCGGTCTTCGCTAGACTCGTTCGCTCAGCCGATAACTTCCGCAGCCCCTGACGCACTGGCCTCACTCTAGGGTTCACCAGCAGGGAGTGCTCGATGATGCTCCGATCGACCCCCGAGATATCTTCATCCGACCAAGCGAAGATGTCGAGGTTGCCTCGGATTGTCCCCTCCAGCGAATCCGTATCTTCTAGAGTAAGATCCCCTCCGAACTAAATGGGGTACTCGAGCCCCCCTTCGACGAGCATCTTGGTCACCACCTCTCCGTCTGGGCGGGGCTTGAGCGCAGGCCCCTTCGTGGCTTCTGGGGGTCGGCTTCCTACTTCGGGCTACAACCGCACATTGTGCACTTGACAAGACTCAAAGAGGGCTATGTGGCCGTACTCTACCCTTCGCGCCACACTTTGATCGCCTAGCACGGTGAGCACTTCCCCCTTCGTGGGCAACTTCATGCAGAGGTAGTTGTGGTGCGCTATGGCTCTGAACTGATTTAATGTACCCCTCTTGAAGATGGCGTTGTAGACGTATGGGACATCGACGATGTCGAAGATAACCTCATCCGACCTCGCAAGGCTGCCATCGCTAAAGCTGACTTCGAGGCCGATTTGGCCTATTGCTTCGAGGGGCGGCCCAGTGGAGCCTTGCAAAGGCCTAGCAGCCGAGAGGAGATGCTTGCGAGGGATACACAGCTGGTCGAAGGCATGAGCGAAGATGATATCTGTCGAGCTCCCTCCTTCGATGAGCACGCGTCGCACCTCGGTGCCAGCGATGTCAGTGGAGATGACAAGGGGGTCCGTGTGTGGGAACTTGATTCCAACGGCGTCTTTGGCTATGAAGGAGATTGGCACGTTGGCCTACTCCGACATCATGGTGGCTGATGCCAAGGTCCTAATATGTCCTACTTCATGGACATAGTCACGCCTCTAACGCTTGGACAAGTTTTCCAAGGCTCCACCACCAGAAATGGGCAGGACCACCCGCTTCTGAGGCTCGTACCCATCTTCAACCTTCGGGGGTGACATTAAATTTGCCACAGGGTCTCGAGAAGGGGCTTTGTTGGCCTCGGCGCAGCCTACGGCCTAGACATGCTCTGGGCGGGTGGTGTCGGGCGCTGGATCTGTCGTCCCTCGGCCACTAGTCCACTCGAGGTACTCCCCTAACAAGGCCAGTATAGCTTTGCAGGTGTTGGTATTATGGCTCCGGTTCTTATCGTGGATGTTGCAGAAGTAGGTCTGGCCTAGGACGAAGGGCCCCGCAGGTGGCCTCGCTTCGCCTCCTCGGCCCCGACCTTGGCCCTGCTAGAACTTCGAGGCCCTTGGCCTAGTGATGTTTAGTACTTCGGTATGAAAGTGCTTTCTGCTTCGTCTTGACTCCGAAGGCCGATGCTCCACGTATGCCGGCTTCGAGGGGCTCGAAGCCCGTACTTCAGGGACTTGGACTTGAGCGACGGTGACACTTCTCCGGAGCTATCCTTCTTCGGAGCGAGCATACTTCTCAAAGTATGTCATAAGCTAGGCCACCGAAGATATGGGCTTCCTATAAAGCTTGTCAAGAAGGTCCGGGTTGGTGACACCTTCGCGAGCAGCGTCGACCACTAAGGACGTGGAGAGCCCCTTCATTTGTGACTTCATAAAGGCGAAACGCTGGGAATATTACCGCAATGTCTCTCCAGACTGTTGCTTTACTTGGAATAGGCTCTCGATTGACATGGGTGCCACGTAGGTCCCCTGAAAATTATTCGTGAATTTCTTTCGTATGTGCTCCCACAACCTTACAGAGCCGGGCTTCAGGGACCAGAACCACCGAAGGGCTATGCCTTCGAGGGCTAACGAAAAGCACTTCTCCATGGTATCTCTCTCGCCTCCACTAGCCTCGATAGCGAGGGCGTAAGAGTGGGTGAATTCATCGGGATCTGAGTCCCCGGAGTACTTAGACAACTTCACAGCTCAGAACTTCAAGTGGAAGCGTACCATCTGCAAGTCTAGGTGCAGCGGTGAACCCTCGTCGAAAGAGGCGTTCTGCCTCTGCTCTTGAGGCTCCTACTCGCCATGGTCGCTCACGGTGACGATGGTCGGCTGCCTCAGAGGGTCTTCGAGGGCTTCGGGGGTATGGATTTGGCTGGCCGCATTTTGCCACTATCTCATGACTTCGGCTTTGAGCAAGGCTAGCTCGGAGGCCTGGGCATCGTTAGAGGCTCCGCTTCCCTCGGAGTATACTCCTGGATTTTGCGACCGAACATAGTCAGTCTACAGCCCCTCGAGGGTGGCGGAGGGCTCATGCGCTGAGGCCCCGTGGCTCCTAACAGAGCGGGCACGAGGGGGGCCGCAGTTGGGCCTCTAGGGCCGAAGATGTTTACTGAAGGGGGGACCAAGGTGTGCTCCTCAGTCCTTTCAAGGGTGTCAGCAGCCGGGAGGCCAGTGGTGTGCCCTGCAACCTCCGGGGTGACGTTTACTTCGGGGAGGTCTGTGGTGAGCTCCGCAGCCCTCGAGCCAGAGCCTACCGCCGGGAGGCCCACTGGGTCTGGTAGGTCCTGCGCGCCTTACTC
Organism: Zizania latifolia; assembly: GCA_000418225.1. Taxonomy (NCBI): domain Eukaryota; kingdom Viridiplantae; phylum Streptophyta; class Magnoliopsida; order Poales; family Poaceae; genus Zizania; species Zizania latifolia. The sequence goes on along the minus strand of KE372620.1, from coordinate 120,247 downwards.
GGGAGGGGAGCCCTTCGGGCGCAGCGAAGTCTGCGCTACTCGGAGGGACCTCCGAGTGGGAGATGCGTCCTTGCTTTTCTTCGGAGGCATGGTTCAAAGGTTAGTGGTAGAGAGGCTAACTTAGAACTAGGATCCCCATGGATGCTGCCATCTGTTAGCGTAATTTAGAAATAAACAACAGGTTTTGAGTGTTAAGAACCTCAAAGGGTTTAAAGCGTGTTACAGAGGTTCGAATAGTGCTCGAGGCCTCCGAATTGGATAATAGCCTTCGAACGACATATGTATTGATTAATACTTTAAGTGTTCGATCCCCCTTCCCCTGCCAAAGGGGAGGGTATTTATAGGCATGATTATAACAGGGTAATACGAAGTTACCCCCTACACTCAACTGACTATTATAGTGTGAACAGTGAATTTATATAGGGGTAGTTTAGTAACCCTCTGTGTGAACAGGCCAAGGCACACGTCGTGTCGGAGGGGATAGAAAGCCCAAGATTTCGACGTCAACTCCGAGCGGTATCAAGCTTCGTAGCCCTCTTTAACGAATGGGGCTTCGGCTTGCTGGACGGCTCCAAGCCGTCGGCTAGCAAAGGGCTCCGAAACGACTCTTGCCAAGGCACTAGCCTATAGACCTTGAAGGGGGCTTCACCGATGCTATTATTAAAGCCTTGTTAGGGTAAAAGTATTTTTCTCCAATAGGAACCCATATCAGCGAGGTACCACACTAGCGCAATCTGCAATCCTCCACCTCTCTCTAAACCGACTGGTAGAGTGAGTCCGTGTGAAAGACGAGCAAGCACCGGCTACAGCCTCACCTACCTCTCCTCCCTGATAAGCCACCACATGCTTGCGGCGCGCTTGATGGTGGGTGAGCTCCCTGGCGCCCCTTCCTTATCGGTCGCCCCTCTTCCCTACTCGCAAAAAGAGAGGGGATGCGAGGAGGCGAGGAGGCAGAGGGGGAGGGGGAGATGACGGAGCAGGAGGCGTGGCTGGGAGCACATCCGAGGAGGAGGAGGCGGCGAAGGATGCGTGTAGAGCAGCCCCCACTCTGTCTCGTGCTGGGCGTGTGTGTGCGATGGCTACGTGCGCAGGAGGAAGAGCTAGCGGCAACGGCGATTTAGGCTATAACGGTATGGCTTTTCACTGCATATGGGCCGTAATCATTTTTCTTTTAGGCCCGATAATAATTTCCTTGAAATCGATTACAGTCTAACTCAAATAAATATGAGTAACGTTTTGTTGTTAACACTGTAATTTGATAAGGGTTAAAATTACCCTAACCAAACACCTTCTAAGTTCCACCGTCTCAACTCTCAAGAACCAAGAGGTCAGATGGGTGATTATAAGGATTTGGGGTACCTCTTATCTTTGTCCGTGTTCCTTTTTCTTTTCTTTTCTTTTGGTTTCTGATGGATTTTTTGGGATTTGATTTGGATCAAAATGGAGTACAACATCCATTTGGATCAATTTTTTTGTAAACATGCAAAGTACCAAATCAATAATTCATCGAAACCTATATAGTCATCTCTACCGAAATTTAGCACAAACCAAGTAACACCTTATCTAAACTATTTCGCACAAACCCAACCTAACCCTAGTGGGAGATTGGCAGATAGATCTAGATAACAACGAATTATAGCATTACGCAAAAAATACCTAGGGATTCCCGAATTCCCCATCTCGATAAAGACACGCCGTATGCGTTGAACAACCAACAGAAGAAGAGAGTTGATTAGAACATCTCCAACAACATAGCTATATGCCTCTTCAAGTTAAAATTTAACCATTCTAGTAAAAATAGAAGCTCCAACAAATTGGCCAACCGGATGGCTAAACCTTAGCCATCCGGCTAGCCAAAGTGAGCTCTTCACTGGCTTTAACCAAGTTTGAATGGCCAAATGCTGTGGACCCCATCTGTCAGTGTCTCCCGCAAGCAAAGCACATCGTAGCACACAACAAAGCACCGTAGCAAGCAATGGCCAATGCGGGAAGTGAGCAGGAAGGAAGAAGGAAAAGAAAGAAGAAAGAAAAAAAATAAAGAAAGAAAGAAAGAAAGAAAGGGGAGGAAAGAGAAAGAAATGATGAAGAGAAAAGGAAGAAAAATAGAAATGAAAAGAAGAGATTTTTTAATTTTTTAATTTTTAAAATTTGAAAATTTTGTAATTTTATAATTTGGGTATTTCTAAGGTTAGAAATTGGGGTTTCAAATAGAAACCAAATCTTTCAAAATATTTTGGGATTTTAAAAGGAAGGGTAAATTTTTTATAGAGTTAAAAATAGAGTCTATTAAAGTGTATAACAGATATGGAGATGAATCATTTTAGAGAGTTGTCTAAATAGACAAATAGAGAGTCAAAAATAGAGAAACTGTTAGAGATGCTGAGCATTACCATTCATACCCAATGAATGTTACTTTGAAGTGTCAACAGTTTTGAGTACAGGGTAACCTGCAAGATGCCAGCTTTAGGAACTTCATTCCCAATCATATGCCACAATGAAAAATTGCTGAGACCATATACATCCTCAAGGGTTCTACTTGTACTATGCATACAGTAACCTCGACCAATCTTTGGTGGCACCCAAGGCCGGTGAAGGGGCAAAAAGAAAAGGAAAAAAACAGCGCTCCTAGGTGACTCATGCCAACTATGGTCAAGGATGTTTCATCGATGATGACACAACAATTGTTTGAAAAGAAGCAACATCAAAACTGTACTCGGCTCCGCGCGAGATGTAGGAACAACCTCAATAGGAACAGCCCATGCCTCATACTTTCATCTGCAACATTAATAATAATTACAAGATGAAATCATGAGACAACATTACAATATGACATTTGTGTCCAGGGACTGGCATACTTACATGTACAAGATCTGCACCAGGCGAGCAGCTTGTAAATTGTCTGGTTACTTCGAATGAATAAACTCAGATATAACACAGACTGCTACGTTTCAGATTTCGTTGGTGGTTCATCCTTCAATCCTTTGAACAACATATCGTAATTGATAGAGGCAAGTTGTGATAGATTCTGCAGCAAAAGAAGTTAGAATGGCGTGCAGAATATAGGCACAAAAGGGCTAACGACAAAGTTTTTTTGGTACTCTTAATGATTGACATGGTCTTTGAAACATGACTGTCACAACTCACAAATGCAAGGACAAATAAATAGGTATCTGCATTGTTTGGACCACTAGAATCAAGAACTTTGGGTGGTCTTTGTAAATTAAGGAATAATTTCTCATATGCCAATGAAACTTTGCCCAATCCCTTATTTACCACTCATACTCATTGGCTCACATGTCAATGAGCCATCAGTGACACAGACATGAAACCCTCGTTGGATTTTTTATTTTTTTAGCTTACAGATCACAAAGCTGTAGGTGCTATTTTCGTATGAATAATCTACTATTGTTTACTATAAAAACTCCACATCAAAGGGAATCATCAAACTATAAGTTTGGTAGTTCTAGGTGCTTCTGAGCACAAAAGCTGACTATCTCTGATTACTATGATTTATAGCAATAGCATTAAATCTATCTACATGATTACTATGATTTAATGTATATTACAGATTTACAATGCTGAAAACGATGATATTCACTGCTTAGTAATGCAAATGTTGATGACCTGTTCCTGAGGAAATATAAAAGGGAAGTGCAAAGAACTGCCAATAAACTTGGGTGTCCATGAATATAGCCATGCTTTGATCATATTAAGAACATGAAATAAAACAGATGGCCTGTGAAGCTGTAGGCTTACTTTGAACTAAAAGTTAAAAAGAAAAAACAGGTTACCCCCAATGACAACTCAATCATGCAAATTGACATGCTCCAGTTATTATAAATTTATAAGGATCTGAAAGGACAATAAATGGCCTGTTAAGCTGTAGGATTACCTTGAATGAGAAATTGCTGAAAGAATAGTTGACATTTGAGCTGGATTCAAACTCAGTGAAGCCACTACTCTCATCCCCCTATTTGCACAATTTGCATAATCATTTAGCAAAGCAACTGAAGAATATAAAGTCAGATAAAATAATCGAGGTTTTCTTTTCTTCTACTTTCTACAATTACTGAGGAACATGATCTTTTTGATCAAGTAATGAAAATGGTTCATACCATATCATCTTGGTGATTGCTCACACAACTACTGCTGCCACTAAGGCTTCCATTATCACTGGAATCCTCAAACTCATACGCTTCATATATGTTTTCGTCTGACGGATTCCATGAATAACGGCTGGTGAAGTAGCTTGTATCAGATGCACTATCTGAGGAGGGGACAAAGGCAGCCTGCATATGATTTTGTGTTATCCCTGGTATGCATTTACAATGGCGATGCAATTCATGTTTAAAGAATTTATAATGGTTAACCGTATCCCACCTTTTGCCTAGCAAGGGTATCCCAGCTAATGTCTTTAAAAAATTGATGCTGCTTAACCTGAAGGGCATAGGATTATCAACATCAATCATTTCTGTATCATAGGAAGTTTGAACAATGCACATCAAGAATGAAATTTTCTAGCACCCTCAAAAGTCAAAATACCTCAGAGGCACCGTTTGCTCCTAGCCGTTGATGAGGATCTTCTGTCAATAATCTGGAGAATGTAGTCATAAAATCATATTAGATATATGAAAAACGTAATATTAAAAAAACTTGGCAAATGATTTTGAAATTGAGCATGAAGTAGATAGGGAGCTTTGTAATTGTAACTTGCACACTAATGGCTGATAAATACAAATTGTAATGAGACTATGAGTGTGATTTTATGGTCCTTGAGGAGGTACCACATTTCTAGTATTAATTTTGAAACTTCTTGGTACCTCAAGGACTGTAAAATCTCTTGTAATGAACAGTTGTATCTTGGAGCAAACAAGAACCAGAAATTATAAACCACAGAACACACCTAAACATATATAACATAGCAGTGTGTTATTCTTATCCTAAAAGCTGAAACTGGAAAAAACAGATAGGCACTGACCTATGCCAGTAAGAAAATATAGTGAATGCCAAGTAATGTAGCAAGCAAATGTAACATTTTCAAGCAGAAGTACCCCTGTCTAGTTTGACCTGAAATCCCAATTGACCCCAATAGTCATTTGCGTTATTTGAACATGCATAGTAAAACTAACAATCTGATGTTCATGACCAGAATCTAATTGATAAAGCTGATCTGGAGCAACTTTTTGGTGACTTTACAGTCGAAATAAGGGAGCTCATGTTTCAATTTTTATTGATAGAGATAATTGTAACTACTAACTAATACCCTTTTGGTTTTAGTATAGATATCCCATTCCCATGCTTGCCATTGGGATAATAAAAAGGTAGAATGCAGTACAAACATGAGATAAAATATTTTTTCTTCAAGAGCTTCAGGATGTTCCAGCTTTATGTGTTGGACCTAGACTAGTGGCCGGGGATTTGGACCTTGGCTAGTGGTTGGTGGTAGCGAGTGTACAAGATGGTCGACAAGCAACTTCGAAAGGGACTTAACTCTTCGATAATATTGGTAGCATGAGAGCTGTGGAAGCATCGGAACCGTTGTTTTTTTAATGGTGCAGCCCCACATATTATCTTGCTGGTCAGGATTGTGGCTTGTGAGGGGGAAATCTGGGGTGCTGCTGGTGCTAAAGACCTCCGAGATCTTTTGGCTAGATAACTCTTTCAAGACAGGGTCGCTCTCTTTTAGCTTGTGGTGTTTCTAATGTTTTGGTGGTTTGGGTGTTGTGTTGTGTTTTTGGGTGAAGTTGAGTGGGTGTTTTGTTGTACTTGGTTTTTTCTCTTCTTAAATGAAATGACATGCAGCTACCCTGCGTGTTCGAGAAAAAATTATATAATTGCTCCCTCGACTCCAAAGTGCCATAAAATATGTGCAATCTAGCATTAATCATACATCATATTAAACTTGTAAATAAGAAGCAGTAGCATGCAATCCTGTAAGGCTGAAACATGAGTTACTGCATAGTCAAAATCTTTGAAACATTTCTTACTTCTCAATTAGATCCCGAGCTTCAGAACTCATCTCTTCTGGGACATGTGGCCAAGGTATTTTGCAATTCAGAATGTTGTCAAAAATTGTCTACACCAAGTACAACAAGAATGTCAAGTTAAAAACCACAGCTCCATATAGGCAAAACCTGCACTGAGTCGTAGCAAAGATCTTATAGTATGACATACTCCAGTAACCATCATTTTGTGTTAAATGGATGAAAACCATGATTTTTCTATATGAATGCAAGAACCCACTTAGGCCATCCACGGGCCAGGCCACTTAAATAGCCTATAAGCAGGTTCACAGGTTGGCCCACTTGCATCTTTAAGCAGAGCTAATTAAGTGCAGAGTAAGTGTTGGGCTGTTGGCTGACCGCTCTCCCCCTCCTCTATCTCTCTCTATGGGGCCACCACTTTATTGGATCATTTGGATTACAGTATGATATCCTGATGTTCCGAGCATGTTGAAAGTTACAGGAAGACAGACAGTTTTTTGTATTATAGAAGATTCACATTACTATGCACAAAATCACAAGCTCCATATTGTCCAACCTACAAAAAGATCTGAACAACAAACAGAGGCAATCGGTCTACTTCTGATTTACTGAAAACTGTCTTTGCACAGTTTTGAATGCTTAAGAACTTTATTCGACATCACATAAATGACAGATAACTATTCAGTAAATGAAAGCATGATACCTGGGGGTGTTCTGCATTGAATGGAGGTATTCCAACAATTAGCTCAAAAAGTATAACACCTATGGACCACCAATCAGCACTAGCACCTGAGAGGATAATTTGCACAGCATAGATAATTAGTACCCAACTGAGAGTCAAAATGAGAAGACAGTCCAGAGATTAAAAGACAACTATGTTGAGTATTTTACCATGTCCTGTCCCTAGAAGGATTTCTGGTGCTAAATAATCAGGGGTTCCAACAGCAGAACGCTTTTGTCTCCGTGTATGGTGATCCATTTGCTCAAATTCACTCATCTGAGGTTCATCATCTCCATACAATAAAGACCCGCTAACAGCAGGACCAGAAAGATCATCCGTGCTGTTAATCAGGCCAACCTTGGATAACCCAAAATCTGTCAACTGAAGACAATTAAGATTGATAAGCAGGACATATAGAAGGCAATAAAACGAACCATATTCGAAAATGAACCAAAACAACATTTTCTTGTCCATAATGTTTATTGCTGTAAGAATTACAGGTTAAACAAAATACGATCCTACTCAACTCAGAAGCAAATCTGTGTAGCATTGACAGTTCATTAAAACATGTGCTCCCTCAATTGGAATGAGGTCACAAGGGACATAGAGAGGGATATCTCTTGGTGTATGCTTTTCGCTGACGATGTAGTGTTAGTTGATGAAAGTCAGGCGGGAGTAAATAGAAAACTAGAGTTGTGGAGGCAGACTCTAGAGTCCAAAGGTTTTAGATTTAGCAGGACTAAAACTAAATACATGAGATGTGACTTTGACACTACTACACATGATAATGTTAGTTTGGAAGGTCAAGTAATGCCCAAGGATACCTTTCGATATTTGGGATTATGCTTCAAAGAGATAGAGATATTGATGAAAATGTTAACCATAGAATTAAAGACGGGTGGATAAAGTAGCGACAAGCATCTGACATTCTCTGTGACAAGAGGTACCACATAAGCTAAAAGGCAAGTTTTATAAAACAATGGTTAGACTTGCAGTGTTGTATAGTGTAAAATGTTGGCCTACAAAAAACGACATGTTCAACAGTTAAGTGTTGCATAAATACGTATGTTACGTTAGATTTGTGGGCATGGAAGAATGGATCAAGTCTGAAACAATGATATACGTGATAGGCTAGGAACATGTCTAAGTCCAACACCAGTTGAGATGGTTTGGACATGTCCAACGGAAAACTTTGATTAATGGTTCCTATTGAGTTTTAACTCTAGCCTATTTCAACTTGCTTAGGATTGAAAGGCGTTGTTGTTGTTGTTGTTGTTGTATCTAACATGAAACACAAAACAAGAAACATGGAGAGAAAGGTTAATGACCATACGCACGCATAAATACCTTTATGTGTCCATCATGAGCTATCAGTAAGTTATCTGGTTTTAGATCTCTATGAACTATGTGCATAGAGTGCAAATATTCCAAAGCTAGCACCTGTAGGATAAAATAATTATAAGACAGCAAGGAAAAATGAAAAGGGGACAAGGGGTAGAAAGAATCGTTAGCAACAGAAACTTACAACTTCTGCAAGGTATATGCGAGCAACATCTTCATCCAAGCACCCTAAATTTCTCAGTAGAGAATACAGATCCCCTCCATTTAGGTACTCCATGACTAGATACAAATTTTCTCGGGAGGTAAAAGAATAGAAGAAACGAACCTTAAAAAAACATTATCCATTTCAGAATCATACTATAACTTCCAAAAACTAAGAGTTGCATGTCTAAGTTCACTCACCACAAAAGGATTCCTCACTGTGATCAAGATATCACGTTCAGCCAATATACTCTCAACAGCATTTTTCCTAATCATATCTGCCTTCCTTAATACCTGCTTCAAAAGTAAGCTGTTGTTGTTAAACCACATGGATGCGCCCTACACCACAAGCAAAAAAGAAAGTAATAATAATGGATGTTTAGCAGCCAAGCTAAACCCCAACTATTGCTTAGTGTCTTGGAACTATCATTCTGGGCAGAAGAAAGTAAGGTGTTGCATCAATGTACAAGACCTCAAGGCCCTTTCTAAAGTATCGATGCAATCCTATCAGACCAGGGCAGGAATTGTCAACTGAAACAAAACTACAGCTGAGTGTCAACAAAAACAAATATCATTGAAATTGCTTTATTGATTTTTTAGGAAACAAGATCGAAAGGTCATTAATGTACTTACATACAAGAGCAATTTCCTTTTCCATTTTTTGCATGTGGAAATTCTGGTTTACATGTGACAGATATTCAGATAGCAATATTTTCAGTTTTTGGTCAACAACGTCAACATTCTTCCAGGTGCAATCAAGAATTTCTTTTGTCAAGGAGAACACATATGGGTACATTAGAGAACAAATATATGCCAACAAATACCTTTATAGCAAAGAGGTCGCCTGTAGTTCTTTTCTTCGCCAAGAAAACACGTCCAAAAGCTCCACGACTGATAGGTTTTATGATTTCAAAATCATCGATTGAAGTACGATCCTTGACTGGGTGAACAGGACTAGCTCGTAAGCTACGCACAACATCATCTTCTTCATCCATTACAGTACTCGCTGAATCAACTTTGTCCATATCAACTGAATCACAAAGTTGTAGGTACTTCTCACTAAAAAAATATACAAATGTGAAGGCAAATTAAGAAATGGGAAATAACATAGCTGAAGCAAGTAAGCAACATGCCAGAATTATTTTCATATGCTGTCATTTAGTAAGAATGTCAACTACAAAAAAGGCAATTGTGCACTGAACTCAGCAGACTCACCGGTGGAGCTTTTCTATACGTGTGCCAAATGTCTGCACCGTGAGGGCCTCATGCTTCCTACGATTGACAATTTCTTGCAGATCTTCTATGCAGGTAACCAATTGGGATAATGCACTTTCTTCGTCCAGAGGAGTACTTGCGATGCATCGCACAATATCAGCAAGTTCAGCAATCTACATAGAATGAAGGACACTGTTACAGCAACTCCAACAGCCTGAGGTTGATGGATGAAGTTAAAAAAATTTCTATATAAAACAACAGTCAGTGTTTGTTGTGTTGTATTAAAAAATCATTTATTACTGGCAAACAATGCATAGTGATCCTAGATCATTCGGGGGTAAACACCATGCTGAGGGCCGGTGCGACAGCTGAAGGGGGAGTTCTCTCCGAGACGGAGGTAAACATGACAGGATTGACCTTCTTAATTTTTCTTCTTGTTTAATTCTTAAAAGACTAGCTAAATACCTGTGCACTTGCAACATGTAAGAATGAATAATCTATAGCTTTATATTGTTCAAAATAAACTATGTGTTTTTTGCATCAAACATACCCTTCACTCTTTTTTGTTAGTGTTTACAGATGTGAAATTAACTCGTACATTACATATATACATGACAGTTTGAACATTGGACTTTTCCATGTTAAATCGTTAATTTAGAAATCCAAATAACAAGAGATAACTCCACCTATGTTGTCTCAACATAGCAGGTCCCAAGTCCTAGTAAAGGAGGTAGGACCCATTTCCCCTAAAAGATTGTGATAGGCTTGGTGAGCCAATGAAAAACCTAGCCACTCAAATGAAGATAAAACCCAAGTTTAGGTTTCAGCTCTAGCCTACCCCAACTTGCTTAGGATTGAAAGGCTTTGAAGAAGAAATAACAAGAGATAACATACAAAAGACCTATTATGCAATATTTTTAAAAGTCAAGAAGCAACAACAACAAATCCTTTCAATCCCCAAGCAAGTTAGAGTAGACTAGAGTTAAAACCTAACAGGAGCCATTAATCAAGGTTCAGGTACATGAATAGCTTCTCTCCATGCACTCCTATTCAAGGCTAAAATTTTAGAAATATTTCATCCTTTCAAGTCTCTTTTTATTGTCTCCTCCCAAGGGCCAAGTCAATTTCGGTATTCCCCTGCCTCTCCTCACACTATTGTCATGCCTTAGGATTCCACTGTGCACCGGTTACTCTGGAGTTCTTCGTTAGACATGTCAAAACTATCTCAACCGGTGTTGGACAAGTTTTTCTTCAATTAGTGCTACCCTAGCCTATCACGTATATCGTTGTTCCGGACTCGATCTATTCTTATATGCCCACAAATCCAACGAAACATATGCATTTCTACAACACTCAACCGTTGAACATGCCGTCTTTTTGTAGGCCAACATTCTGCACCGTACAACATTGCAGGACTAATCGTCATTCTATAGAACTTGCCTTTTAGCTTTTGTGATACCCTCTTGTCATAGAGAATGCCAGAAGCTTGTTGCCACGTCATCCACCCGGCTTTGATTCTATGGCTAACATTTTTATCAATATCTCCATCTCTTTGAAGCATCGATCTCAAATATCAAAAGGTATCCTTCTTAGACACTACTTGACCTTTCAAACTAACATCTCCCTCATGTATAATAGTGCTAAAGTCGCATCTCATATATTTAGTTTTGGCCCCGCTAAGTCTAAAACCTTTGGACTCAAGAGTCTATCTCCACAACTCCAGTTTTCTATTTAGTATTTACTCCTACTCGGCTTTCTTCAACTAGCACTACATCATCGGCGAAAAGCATACACCAAGGGATATCCCCTAGTATGTCCCTTGAGACTTCATCCATCACTAAGGCAAATAGATAAGGGCTTAAAGTTGACCTGTCATAGGTAGTAGGCTAGGGCTGCTAGGCCAGCCCATGTGAACAATACCCCGCGGGTACTGTAGCAGTAATTGGGGATTTGATATTTTAAAAGGTAAGATTATATTAGATTAGATTGAGTCTTTAAAAGATAAGTTTAGATAGGAAAATATTGGTTTAGTTAGGAATTAGATTGGTTTCCATACTAGAGATTATTTCCTTAAATGTCATGTTAGTCCTCCCTATATAAAGGGATCTCTTGTACTCAATTGATAAGCAATGAAAAAATAGTCTAATCTCTCATCCCAATATTCTTCTCCACAACCTAAATCTACCCAGTGTTCGAAAAGGCGAGATTAGGTGTCGCCTAGGCGGCCGAAAGGCGCTGGGCGCCACCCCAGCGCCGCGCGTTGGCCTTAGTCGACGCCCTGGGCGGCGGCGGCGCCTAGCTATTTAATCGTGTGTGCGCCCGACAGCTCAGGGGGAAAGTGCAAAATGTTAGTAGCTGCACTCTTACTCTCATTGAGAGGATGACACTAGGAAGAGTTGGGGAAATTTTCTGGTTTATTTCTCACACAATGCCATGCCAACCCAAGGGTTGGGGATACATTTTATAGGCTAGC
>KE372620.1:80050-94239 GCA_000418225.1 Zizania latifolia | reverse complement strand
ATGATACGTCATCTATCCATGACTAGATCAATTAAAACTAAAAAATCATGTCTTGCAATTGTTGCACGTTTGGTATGATCAACCCTAGTAGAAAAAACATTATGATTTTGCAAGTTTGTATTCATCTGTATTGGCCTATTCTATCCAGTTTTATAGTAAAACAACATCAAATTCTTATACATGATTGACCTGTAATGAGTTGCTATTTTTTAAGTCTCTCATATTACTGATAAGTCAATCATTAGTCACTTTTCCTTCATGTTACGTTATCCATCCATGACTAGATCAGCTAATACTAAAAAATCATGTCTTATAACGGTTACACGTTTGGTATGACCAGCCCTTAGTAGTAAAAACATTATGATTTTGCAAGTTTGTATTCATGTGGACTGGCCGATTCTAGCCAGTTTTATAGTAAAACAATGTCAAGTTCTTATACATGATTGACCTATAATAAGTTGCCATTTTTTAAGTCCCTCAAATTACTGATAGTCAATTATTAGTCAACTTTCCTTCACGTTACGTCATTTTTTAAGCCTCTCAGATTACTAATAAGTCAATCATTAGTCAATTTCCTTTGCATTATGTCATCCATCCCTGAAAACTTTGGTGCGAGTGCTAGTTCATCTAAACAATGGGTTACTGCGGCGTAGCTCGTGCCTTTCAAATTTCTCTTCCTTGTTGTGCCTGCATTACGTCTCTCTCTGCGCCGGCAGCAGTGAAGGCACCGCCTCCGGTGACTGCGCCGACAGACCAAGATGCATAGTAACAATCAGCGATATTTCATCTAGCAGGCGACCGGCCGATCGCCCGGCGAGCTAGTTCGACTCTTAGTCACCGTCGCAGAGCTCGCCGAGACTCCGATAGAACTATATATCGAGACGGAGAGAGTAGTTTGGGAGTACTCCTGCATCAACAGCATTTTGATGCATCCCCTTGATTCCTGATGAAAAGCATCAGAAATCATGGGGATTTTGGAGAATTTTGGAGAGCAGTTGTATTTTCAAATCCTATTCCTCCCAATTATGATCAATCACCAAACTTGAGAACACAGTAACGGGACAACCAACACATGCTGACATGCGCTGCAGTTTTTGTGTTAAATCGCTGAATGCCCACAAAAGAGGCCCCTGCATTCCAAGGAAGAATCGTCTTCTTTCTGTCCTTGCATGCTTGGTGTGAGATTCCAGGGCAAAAAAAAGGCTCAACGTTTTGGGAGGTTATTCACTTGTACTTTGATTTTACAAATCATGATCATGGCCACGTCTGGACAACATCTGAAAAACAAAACACCTTTTGAAAGTACAGATCAAGGAGGAGGAAATGGGATTTAAGCCTAGCAAACTCACCATAATCACATGCTTGCTGGGGCATTTGGCAGAGCTCTCCGGTTCAGATTCCTCATGAGAATTCAAGAAGCTCTGTCGAACAGTAAATTTATAATCAGCTCTCGTCCTAGAATTACAGAATCGATTCCCTTCATTTACACAGGCACACGAGGAGTAAAAAAAACCAGCTTTACAGCCGATTCCCATCATTTACAAAGGAATGAACTAAGGGAATCAATTATCTACCAAACGATTTTATAGATAGAATTAATTCTATCAAAAAATCACTTTTACCACGTAATTACTTCTACTAAAGAATCAAGATGCTAGAGAGCTCTACTAAATAGCCCTTAGTCTTTCTTTACAATGATCCAATTGAGTTGAAAATTTAAAGCCTTTTTTGTCTGTGTTCCTGAAGATATATACAGTTTGGGCACTTGGTTCAGCGACGACGTGGTTGCACTGTTTACCTAACAGAGATCGACTCAAAACTACAATTGCATGATTGACATTTGACAATATTCGAAAGAGACCCCACATATTTTCGTAGCAATTAACACCAACCACTGGCAACTCAGGCTCTATTAGTCATTGCGAATCTGAAGAGTGGTTAGCTTAGGTGGTAGCTAGCAACCGTGGAACTGCAGGTGCAATGGCTTCTACATCATAATAGATGGCTTGGATTTACCTTGCATATCTAACCCCTCTATGAAAGACATACTTTATGCATATACTACCTTGTTAATCTCGGATTTTATAACTTCATGGGCGTCGTCTGGTCTATTCATTAGTCTGCATGAACTTATTATATTCACTGTTAATTGAGATATAAAACTGTTGTATTCTGTTGTTAAGATTTATGAAATCGTTCTACCGTAGATTTACAGCTACTTCAACCAAACAATTATATAGTTTTTCTATGGTTCATAGCTTGCAACGGTTTTTTCATGGCTCACAATAGCTTTTTAGAATATATAACTTTATTACATTAAGTGAATTTTCAATATTAAGTTCGACCCCTGAATCTCATGAACTCTCAGTATTCACAAACTGAACCGGAAATCTCCAATGTTCACAGAGTCCAGTTGGCAAATGGCAAGTGAATCCAGCTGCAGATTTTGCAATCCTCCCCATTTCCCCAGCACTCCACTCCAGCGGGCCAGCACTCACCTCTCTCTCGCACGTCTCCCTCCCCGAAGGACTCCCTCCACGCGGGGCTTGGAATATTCCCTGTCCTCGCGGGCCAGTTTAGTACTAGTAGGAGTTGCTACCACACCACCACCGCTTCCTGTACAGCTCAAGAAGAATTGCAGGGGCGGGGCGGGGCGGGGCGGGGCAGCAGAGGTCGGAGCTGGAGGAGGAGGAGGGGCTCGCGATGGGGTCGGAGGGATCGGCCCCGGTCGTCGGTGAGTAGTCCGGCCCCTGTCCGTCGTTTCTTGGGGATGGCTTCTTGCGGAATTTTGTTTTCGTGCGGCTGGATTCGGGTGGAGACGGTGGGATGTTCGAGTCCAGGAAGGCAAGAGCTCTCGAGTTCAAGATGGGATTTTGGGAGCGGATTCCCGTGCGGCGTGATAGTTGTTTGGTGTCCACCTAGTCAAGAAACTCTGGGGCAAATGTAGATTAGATTCCTGAGGAATTAGGAATACTTCGAGATGAGGTTGTAGTGCAAGAGGGGAATGCTGATGGGTAGTCTCAGCTCTCAATTGGAGTATCACTGTATGCCTGTGTCAGGTTGAGAGACTATAAACTGGTCTGAGCAACATGCCGGAGTCGTTGGCAAGTTGCCCCCAAATTCACCGATCCTTCGGAAACTCTGAGGGATTAGCTCACATTTATCTTTTAGTGCGAATTATTGCATATGAATAAGTTTGAGTTATGATTAGTCCATAAGTTTGATCTTAATATCAGTATGTTGACATTTCAACCACTTCTTAAGATACATTCTGTAGAACGAGATTTTGCTATGTAACTAGTACTCTTGCTATGCCATGCTCAATATTAAGAACAGTTATGCTGGAGTTAATCTTGTTGTTTTCTTTGTGTTCATCCTGTTTAGTTGGTAGATTAGTACACCATGCATCGAGTGCACGCTTTGCTATTTGGAGTCAAGCAACTATGTGATACATGCAACAGGGAGTGCTGGGTCATGCGTGTGGAAAGAGTTAGTATGTGCATGCATGGATTAGTGGAGTTCATGCATGTCAGGTTAGTCGTGTTAGTGGGCTAGCTACGTGATTGGCCTGATTGTGCGGTCAAACGTGGCTTGGCTTGTGGTTGAGCCGTTGCTCATCTAGTGCATGTGTATGGCTATAAGTATGGTTAGTGTTTAGTGTTTTGTCTAGTGCAGTGTGTGTTGAGATAAAATACAAGTGAAAGGCAGCGTGTGCAGTGCTACAAAACAACCTTCATTGTGTGTGTGTGTTCTTCTCTCCTGTGAGCAAAACAGCAGCACCAACAAATTATAACCAAAACTCACCCCACTAAGCCATGTGACTCGGTATCTTGGCCTTCTTGCAGGGCGCCTAACTCCAAAAAAAATGCAATCATTTTCTTTCGTGTGAGTCCATGTAATGTTTCTGCTTACCACTTCTTGTGTGTTTTTATTCTCTCAATTTTGCTTGATGTTCCTTGATGAATAGAATAAGGCCAAAACGGAACATAAATAACTCACATACTCAATAACTAGCAATTGAATCTATACTATATGGGATTCACCGTCCTTATAGTTGGTAAGGATGGTTATATACTTATACTTCCTTGATCCTAAAATGGTATAGAAACTACATTAGGATTTAGTAAGGACAAAAAACTTTCCTAATAGCATATGCATTTGCTAAGGGACACTTGACTTCTATGGCTCTTATAATATCAAGTCTCCAACGTGGAAACTTTGGCCTTTGCAGAAACATTCGATCTGAAATTTATTTCTGTTGTAAAAATAGGCTTATGCACAAGGTGAATGTATTTATTACTATCTAGAGAAGAAACCAAAGTTTACTTTCAGACTCAAAATTTTCTCATCCTTTCATTCATGATGGAAAGAGAGACCCCTCATGTGAAGGTGGGGGTTTTGACTCAATGACACGAGATGACTTTCTAACTTGGCATTGCGACTATGCTTCCTTTTAAGTTGCTGAAGAAACATAGATTTATAGTCATCGCATTTTGTTTTACAAACAGATATAAGGTTAGACAAAACATATTATCCCAACTATTACGTCTCACAATTGTTCCATCCTTTTTTAATGCAATAATATTTTCATTTGCAACTTAGATTAAAGGAAAAACAGTTAGGTAAACACCCACACGTCTAAAAGCAGAACACCAAATGAGATTACGATAGTCCACCTCAATCCAAATAGAGCCTAAGTATTTTTGCATCTCCAAAGTCCTAAAAACATGTATTTTGGTGATAGCCATCCTATAGATGAACCATGAAAAAAAACATAACATGTTCCCTTTTTAACCACAAGCATAGCAACTTTAACCACTGATTTTGTAATCTGGCCATAGAACTACTCCACAGCTATTAGGTTCAAGAACCAAAATATTTGGTAGATTAACAGAAGTCTGGAATCTGATTATGGTCTGACTGAGATTCCAAGAACATAGCAGAACCAATACTCCATAGAACACCTTCCTGAAAGTACATTTCCCCACTTCAGAAAATTCCATACCATCTACTCATTTGTAATTGTAGCTTACCTAATAAAAGTATTCATCACAAGACAGCATCATAAGGTACAGTGTGTATTGCACTAGTGCAAAAGAAAGTCTCAAAAATATATGTAAGTACATAGATGGAGTGTGTTTGTTCTGGAAATCTGTTTGCCTTACACTAATGCAAAAATTTTGTTAAATTAGCTACTAAACTCCAATTTTGCTTGAGTGAGTGAGTTGCTGATAATATATTGAGTTTGTAATTGTGCTGAGTATGTTCTCTGCAGTTCCCAGAAACTTTAGACTGCTAGAAGAGCTTGAGCGAGGTGAGAAGGGCATTGGTGATGGAACCGTGAGCTATGGAATGGATGATGCTGATGACATATATATGCGTTCATGGACAGGAACTATCATTGGTCCTCCTAATGTATGCCGTAATACACCCATCACTAGATATTAACTGTATTTGTTTATGCATATGCTCGAACTAAACTATTACATTCATTTTGTATTGCAGACTGTTCATGAGGGACGAATCTATCAGTTGAAGTTGTTCTGTGATACAGACTATCCGGACAAACCACCTGCTGTTCGATTCCAGAGTCGTATCAATATGACATGTGTGAATCAAGAAACTGGAATGGTACCTGTCCACCTGCTTTCATTTGTACTGAAGTAGTCAGTGATGCTGATTGTCTTAGTACTTACAGTGGGTTGTTTTTCTAGGTTGAACCAAGTCTGTTTCCTATGCTTGGTAACTGGCAAAGGGAGCATACAATGCAGGACATCCTGATCAGCTTAAAAAAGGAGATGTCTGCTCCTCAGAATCGCAGGCTCTACCAACCTCATGATGGTATTTTCCATTCATTGCTTCAGTAACTGACATCTATCTAATACTAGCTACTCAGAGGAATATGATGTAGGTTGAACTAGCCGAAGAGGTCATTAGGTATTATAACCTCATAACCATATTGGATTCTAAACCTACTTGTTTTTTATGCAGGCAATGAAGACCAAAGAGTAGAGCAGAAAGGGCTAGCGCTTAGATGTGTCATCATGTAAGAGCCGTGAATTGCAATGTACAGTATTGAATTGAGTAGCATCAGGCGCAGAAAGGAGAAACCCAAAATTCCCTGTAATTTGGCAATAATTACATTGGATCCAGACCATGCTGGCATCTCAATAAAATGTTGACAACTTTGTTAATTTGCCTGCACCCTGTGTAAACCCTTCACCTCTCTCGTTCACTAAAGATTGTGAGACGTGTGCCAATTGTTTCAGAAAAGTATCTCTTCCATCTTTCTGCTTGTCTATTCCAGTCTGAATTATTAAGCTGTCTCCCGAAACCTGTGGTTTTCTTCAGGCACCTCGCATGCATGCTAGTCACCTTCAGAATGGTGTGACCTAGTGGATGTGTTTCTTTAATGAAATTCAACCCAAATTCAGTGAAGTGCATTCAGAGAAACTTTCTGATAAGAGAAATTTTACGGTTCTTGAGAAGCTACTAATATACTATAATTTTTAGTGTTAATTTTAGTACCCACCGATGTTTCTTTAAGAACCATGAAATCACTCTTGTAAACCTGTCCTAAGAACCTAGCACGCATTCTAGTTGCAGGGCATCAACTTCAGCATGCTGGCCCAGCGGCTGCTGTTTGAGGCGATTTCAAACTTTTTGTCACTTAACACAACACCAAATCCAGATGAAATTCAGCTAAACACATTGGAGAAATCTTCCAATAAACCCAAACACTGAACCTTCTAGTCTAAGCAAGCAGGTGATCGTGCATTCCGATTCAGAGATCCTTGGCGTTTCAGCTTGGGAAAGCATCTCTCTCCCGCACCAAGAAAGAGAAAAAGAGAAGGACAAGCCGTTCAAAAGGGATCCCTGATGAAATGTGAGCAACTGCACAACTGCACAAGCCAAGGAATGTGAGGTGCTTCCTCCATTTGCAAAGCTGACAAATGCATCCAATGATCCAATCCAATGTGGTAGGAATCATCGTCGCCGTGCTCGTCTCTTTTCTCACCGGCCAAGCCTCAGGTTGCCGACACGGCAGCTGCAAAATGTGGAGGCCGGTACTTTTTTACGAAAATGGAAGTAAACTTTCGGCCGCTGCATCGTGTGCGGTGCACACAACCAAAATCAGATTTTTTTTAAAAAAAAATATCGTTTTTTCTCCCTTTTTGAAAAATAATACAGTAGCTAAAACCTTTTTAAAATAAACCCCCTAGTCACACGTTGGCCCGGCGACTGGGCACTAGTCATCCGAGAGAGTGATTAGGAACTTAGCTAGCTATTAGAGTCTAGTCATCCAGCCAAAGTAGCAATAGGGTTCTAATCATCCTCTGGATGGAAGACTAGTTCCACGTAGGCAACTTTTTAAATACATTTTAAGTACATGTTTTTCAATAAGCTTAAACTACATATTGCAGAACATATAATTTAACCCCTTAACCCGTTGATGTCATGGAGTGCCCACTTCTATGAAAGTTGGTTCTGAATCCAGTCAAAGGAGCATAGAGAAACATATTATGTTCCTCTCCAATCTCTTAGCAACGTCAGCAGACACAACTCCAGGCACTCGCTCAAGAGAAACAGGCACCATGTGTGCTAATAGTCTTGGGGATACTTGTTGGTTGATCTAACATGACGACTTGTCTCATCGTTCAATTTGTCCCACACATACTGGAACTTCTAAGACCGGTTCTGCTTGAACAGTTTCTTGAACAATATCATCAACCGTCTGTTGTTAAATTGTCTGAACAAATTCGTACCCATGTGAAGCATGCACCAGCGTCAACTCCATCTAGGTTCGAAATACACATTGTATACTAACTGAAGGTGAGAGTGATTGATCAAAGGGTCATATATATATATGTGTGTGTGTGTATATATATGTGTGTGTGTGTATATATATATATGTGTGTGTGTGTATATATATATATGTGTGTGTGTGTGTATATATATATGTGTGTGTGTATATATATGTGTGTGTATATATATATATGTGTGTGTATATATATATGTGTGTATATATATATGTATACAGTAGCGTTATACAGCGCTAGACGCGCTGTTTATTATTCAGCGCAAGAGGGCCGTAAAATTTTTACGACCCATCACAAAAAGCGATCGTAAAATTTTTACGTCGGTAGTAATTATTACGAGCAATGATTACTACCGACGTAAAAAATTTACACGCACTTTTATGATGGACCGTAAAATTTTTACGGCTCTCTCGCGCTGAATAATAAACAGTGCGCCTAGCGCTGTATAGTATATATATATATGTATATATGTGTGTATATATGTATGTATGTATGTATATATATGTATATATGACCCTTTGATCAATCAATACGGTATTCCCACCTTCAGTTAGTATACAATGTACATATACCCGAGAGGAGAGAGACCTAATCCTATTAGGAGAAGAGTCCTAAACAAAGAAGATAATCCAACAAATCAAATACACAATCTAACACTACCTAAAGCTGCACATATCAACTCCATCTCCATGGGGACCATATCTAATTTCTCCCTTGCCAAAATAAACCCTAAACATCAAGTGATCATCCATCCTAGTGACCAAGCTGACATTTATTAAAAAACAAATAAGTACAGACAAATTTAGAAATTAAAAAACAATTATCATGGCGAGTTGCCACAATTATTATGGACTTTATGTTAACTCTCGATCGCTAATTGGTGGCACTCAACACTTCCACTTATGCTCTCTGAAACCAATGAAACTTGAGGCTGTAAGTTGTTCAGTGTTCAGATGGAAATAGAATTCAGGGTTCAGACTTCATACCAGAAGAAGAGAATAAAAAGCAGCTGAGTATTCAGACTATGGCGACAAACACTGGTGTCAGAGATATATACCACCATAATGTTCGTTTCACTCTTGCAGAATTCTGAAGTTTAGCACAAACTGTTGTGGTATCGATCAGAGATGCCATAACAGTGCCAATCAACATCCTCCGAGCCAGGCTAGGCTAACTGGCCACACAGATTCTACAGTGCTTACTAGATCATGTTCATGCCCAAGAGAGGGACCATTTGCTGAAAAGCAAACACTGACAACTGACAAGTCCTGGATGTGATGTGAGTACTGAAAATGAGTAGGGTACTAATACTACGACAAACTCAGAGTGACATTAACGAAAAGCTCATCAGTCTCCATTAACTTCCCCGTCTTTATCCAGAAGGTAGCAATAGGCAGACAGTAGCAACAGACCAACAGTAGGGTTCATCTTTGCAAGACCGTCCCTAAAGGACAGTAAAAATACTGGAACCAGTACTCTTAACAGCTCTGTTTGCTCACATGACTGTCCCCGTATTTGAACCACGATGAACTGGCTGGACAGAGCGGTTTTTAACATAAACCGGTGAACCCGACGTGGGGATGGGAATTGATCCCTAGTGGCTGCATTGAAAGCGACCCTTAAGTTAAGGGTTTAATCGATGTCTGGTTCTGTTTTTCTACTATATCCTAAACAGATTGAGATCCTCTGACGTCAGGCTTCTCGACGTCAGAGCAGTCACGATCTTAACTGTTTCACTAGAATTCGATGATACGTAGGCCAAGGGGCGGGGTTTTGTGACGGTCAGGATAGGACGGGGTGACATCCGGCAACAGAGTGATGGTCAGGCGGGGCTGTGTGGCAGTCGAGGCGGGGTGGGGCAGGACGGTGGCGAGCAGGACGTACGGCAGCGCTGGCCGGGACAGGCGGTGGCGGAGGTGGCCCAGCGCGTGGCCTACGCACCATCATATCCCAACAAAACGGTTGGGATCGTAACTACCTGAAGCTCGAGATGAGAGGATCTTCACCACCTTTCATACTATTCCACTGCTCTACTTTTCTTTTTTACTCCACCATTATAGAATGCATGCAATCATATATTAGAATTTTAACCACTTATATGGTAAAAAATCATTTAGATTTTTCAAATGACACCAGTAAATTACTCGCCAAAAATACTTCTAACACCACTGTGTTCTCAGACTCTCACCATCATCAGAGGCATTTTTCTTGGCATAGTTTTCTCAAGTCCCTCTTCCAGTTAATCTGAAGCTTCTATAAGTCCAAACATAGTTAAGCTGATAGTAACATGAGCCTATGTCACTGGTGGTGGCAAATCCCAAATGCTAATTAAATGATGCCTTGTTTAGAGGCATTTGTTCTCTTGTGAGGAGGAATTCTGGAAGATTTTTTTTCTGAATGATAACTCTAGAAGACGGTGACATGGTAGTTGTGCTTAATTATGATATGTTTGTTCGAAGACTGTGGAATACTGCTAGTAATAAAAGGAGTAAAATACATGAGAAGATTGTTCACCTGTTTGGGATGCTGGGATTGTTCAGTAGATTGAGGTCAAACGTCCAAAGATTAATGGTGGTCAGACGAAAGAATGCTCTTCATCTGCTGTTTAATTATGCCTTCACTAAAGAAATGTGTCAATTTGTGTCAGTTTGGCAAGCAACCCATTTTCTATCTGCATATGACCAGGTGACCTCAATGGCCCCCCATTGACATCTGATCTCCTCCAACATCCCTCCGTCTCATCGTCGATCCCTCAATAGTGTCTTCGTATATGTCATTTGAAACCTATAAAAAAAAAGAAACAGTCGCATTTTTTAAGGTGTCGCAACAACTGCACGTCAAATCTTCAACTTAATTGTCCAGAGGACGTTGCGTTGTGGCAGCACTCTTTTCCTGAGGCCGTTTCTCCCTAATCCTCCTCTCCTCTCTGCTCTGGTTCTCTGTTGGCTCTTGGTTTCTCCCTATGTTGTGTGTTTGTTGTTTATCCTGGGAAGCCTCTTTGGTTTCTCCTTTGCTAACTTTCCTCCTACTTTAATATAACAGCAGATCTCCTATTTCTTTTAAAAAAAAAGTCCAAAGATTAATGGTGGTTAGACGAAGAAATTATCTGATGAAAGTTCACTTGTTTAAGGTTACTGCATTCTTGCCCCTAGTATACCAAATTCAAAAATATGGAAGAGAAAATAGTTTAAAAGCTGAAAGCTCGAATTGTTTCGTCAAAATCTAGGCGCTACGTGTTCAATGTGCTGCAGGCATTGGCAATAACTAACAGGAGAATGTCATGCACCAACTCTAATCATCTTCAAAGTCACTCTTCAAAACTAGGCATCCGCAATTGGAACTCAAAAGTATATGGACGACTAGCATGCAAATTGAAAACTGGTGTTCATTTTTTTCTTAATCTTTCGTAGGATTACAAGAATTGCAAGAAAGGAGAAATTTTCATGTATTTCGGACATGTCTTAAATACTAAACTACTAATCCAACAACACATTCTAAGATACCTTTTTGGAACAAGAAAAATCCCCCCCCCCCCCCCCCCCCCCCCACACACACACACATATGTTAGCAACAAGTTACAAGTAAATCTTTAATTGAACTTATTAGGCCCGTTTGGCCGTGGGGTTTGACTGATACACTCCCTGACGCTACATTAGTTTCCACACACACAGTAATCTACCGAATTACCCAAGCCAATGCAGCCAATTTGTGCTGCTGTACACCAATCCAATAAGCTAAAGGCCGGGGCACCACACCATGATCAAATTGCCCCCGTTTCCTTTTGTTGTCGTCGTGCCTCCGGCAGTGGCAAGTAACAAGTGACACCTCGATGGGACGGCGCAAGGACGGCCATGGCGGCATGGCGCCTAGCTCACCCTGTACTGTTTGCTCCAGCGTCTTCACGTGAATTATTACATTACGCACCCAATCAGACCGCACGCCGGGCCCGTGCGACACACCACCACCACACGTACGGACCGGAAATCATTCTCGTGTCAACAACACCTCCCCCCCCCCCGCTCTAACAAGAAAGAAAATTCTCGCGACGAGCATTATGAAGGCGTGTACCAAACGAGAATTATTTCAGATGCCTCAGAGATAGGGCTAGAGACGTCATGATAACGTTTGGAATAATTCACGTGAAATATTCCAAAATTATGAACAGGCTGTTTGAGAGAGCTACGCCTCGAATATGGAATAACAATGTTTAGGTGAGCGTCTTGTTTTAAACTCTGGATAGAAAATAGAAGAATTAATTCTATATATGTCACTACAAATTTACTCGTTTTTTATTTACCACTTACTTGCTCACTGATATATAAGTTTTAAGACCACATGTCGGAGAGATAAGAAATCACATGAACTGAATTCAGTGATATATAAGAAAAAAATTTCAAAATAGAATCACCAATCACCAGCTGGTGAACTCTGTGATCTGAATAGAAAAGTATAATTGGAGTCAGAACAAACAAAAAAGTTCCGCATTAAAACGGTGTGCTGGCTATCTCGTTTGGTTGAGCTGCCGATTATAATTGGCAGCAAATTTTATATTTGTAGAAGTTAATTAAGATAATTTTTAGAGTGTTTTTGTACTTTTTGTTGCATACCTCCCTTTTTCATAATTGCTAAATGCATAAGTACAAAAAATATACCTAAATATCCTTATCTTAAATCAAACTTTAAAATCCAAAATCTCATTGGATTGTACTCCAATTTGTCGTCCAAAGGAGAGCGTAGCAGGGAGGGCCGCGCCACCATTGGCAATTGAGGTAGATTAAAAATAATCCAAGTACCAATTTCACGTTCCAACTTCCATCCCACAAGAAGAATTCCATAGGAGGCGAGGGCTCTGAGATCGATTTTTAAAAAATGTATATATATATCTTTTTTTCCAAAAGTTTTAATCTGGGTGTGTCTTTTTAAAATTCACAAAAATAAACTGTCAATATTTAAAGTGCTGATCAAGAACCTATTGACCAAGTAAACATCAATAGACCAGCTATCGATATTTAAAATATTGCCAGGATTTGTGTCGACTATTGGATAGTCGACAGGGATAAAGTTTTTCATATCAACCAACCAACTAATAGGCGTGGACATGCGTGCGCGGACAAACCCCATGGGCGGAGCTCATCGCGGTCTTCTCTCGCTGATGCGTGCAGACGTCTGTCAACCGTTGGTTGGTCGATAGAAAAACTTTATCTCCTATCGATATGAATCCTGTCAATATTTGAAGTGTTGACGCTTGATCTGTCGATAGGTTCTATATCAATACTTTAAATGTTGATAATAGTCTATTTTTATGAATTTTGAAAAGACACATCTAGGATTATAATTTTGAGAAAAAAAAGAAACATTATTTTTTTAAAAGTCACTGAAATCTGCGAACTTCGATCAGGCTTCCGTCCCGGCTCGCTGGACCGGAGACGGCGGCGATCGCGTGCCGGCTGCTGCAGGCTACCGCCCGCGTGCGTACGGCAGCCGTCTGGTAATGTGGCCCCGGTCGATCACATGAGCCGATCCGGTGCGCGTGGTGGCCCTTGGTCTGGCCACCGGAAAGCGTCAAAAGAATTTTAGAGGATGCAGTTTAATTCATATAAAATACTTTACAGTTTATTTGCAGTTTATGTGCTCTAAGAGAATGTGGGAGGATGTTGTTTTAGTTTCTATAAAAATCATGTAAAATTGATGTGTTTGAAATGAGCTCAATAAGATTTTTTCCCAGCGTATGTGATTGCGAATTACCTTATAATTCTAGAAGAATATAGGGCACTTGGTTTCCTTTTGTCCAACCCCCACTTTTTCTTGTCTAATATTAGGGCTTATAATTATGAGGGGATTTTTTAGTCCAGAAGCAAAGTTAGCTAGATTTTCTTTGGAAAAAATGCTGGCTAGAAACTAACTTTCACCCAATAAAAAGGTCGGTACGGAGGTTTAACTGCCGTACCCTCTTACTAGCTACCTCTAATTCCATCCGTTGTTTGAGGATGAAATACAAACCAATACAGAAACAACAATACGCATGCAGAATTGTCTACTTCAGAACATGTAATTCACAATTTGTTCACAGTTTGTCATTGGCGATGATGCGATAAACCAGCACGCTACTGTACATATTTTGGTTTGCCCCACCATACTGTACAATGGGCCATGGCAACTATTCTGTTATGATAGCCAACAGGGCACATTGCTATTCGCATCAAGCAATTCAAAACAGGACGACCTAGGAAGCAGAGCAATTCAAAACAAACTCACCCAAAACAGCTCACGGACCACCAAACAATCCTAGCTTTAAACGACCCCACAATCACACTGGCCATGCTAAACAGCATCAACTCCATCAGGGATCGAAAACATGAATGATTTCAG
>KE372620.1:0-13107 GCA_000418225.1 Zizania latifolia | reverse complement strand
TTATTAAAAAATAATTATACGGAATTTCGTTGTCCACATCTAAGCATTGCTGCAAGGGAACATTAACAGTAGTAATTCGTGAGTCATCAATTCAGACGGCAGGATGCAAGAAGACCGAGTTAAACATAGCAGACGGCAGGTTGCCAACCATAGGCCAATCGACAACATTTTGACAATCCAGTAGTAAATGTTTCGCAGTTTTGCTTCCTTCGAGAAAAGTTGGATGCGCAACAATCAGAGCAGGAGCAAACAAAAGGGAACAAAATTATTGCCCGTGTCTGTGGCATGATTCAAAGGACAACAAGCTTATTGACTATTGAGTATGCTCTGCTTCTCATACACAACACAGAAATGCACAGATTAAGTTTTGCTGCTCTTCAAATCTAAAGGCAGTCCAAATTATACTCCAATTTCCCACCAAGCACGCAACAACTGGTTCAATTTGGAGCAAAAACAAGGAACTAAAATCTTGTCTGCCGATGATTAGCTTTGGGAGGGTGTAGATATCACTTCTTCAACAAGATTGCACTGCATTGGGCCATTATCTTTGATGCTCTTGTGATTGCATCAGTCATATAGAAGTTCTCCACAACAGTTTTGAATGGAGTAAAGCTCACTTGTTGCTTTACTGGAGGCTTCACTTCAGAGGAAATAGTGCATGGCTCCCTCTCATCTACATGTACAAGATTTGGCGCTACCATGCTGATCCGTTCCCTTACAGCTAAGAGGCTATCATAAGGTAGTTGGGCCCCAGCAACCTCAGAAAGAGCACGGATGATCTTCCAGTCATCCCTAGCATCACCGACTGTAGGAACAGCTGGGGTTGTCCACTGAGTGCATCCCTCGGTGTTCTCATAGCTGCCCTCTTTCTCGCTGAATGCTGATGATGGCAGGATAACATTGGCCCTATACACAGCCTTGTCACCATGGTGTCCCTGGTAAACAACAAATGCATCATCTGGAACCTTGTCCAAGCTTACATCGTCAGCTCCCATCAGATACAGAAACTTTGCTGACTTAATGCTCTCGATAGGATTAGCAACAAGGCCAAGATCAAGAGCTGCAGCCTGTGCAGCATGGAGCAATAGAACATTAAGCCCATTCCAGTCTGGTCTAATCACATTGAACTTATTGGCTATACTCTGTATTATTGTGAAAAGAGCATCTTGGTCTTCCCGTTCAAATAACCCAGCTCCAGCAATGATGACAGGATTCTTAGCAGACTGCAGGGTTGAACAGAAAGGATGACGACCCTCCACAATCTCAACAAGGGTCTGTGGTCCTGTGCCAAGATGCTCATGGTCATAGTTGAAGTCAGTTGGAGGGCCAATGTAAGCAACCTTTGCTTGTGTTGCTCTAACAGTCTTCCGGATTCTTGCATTAACCATAGCAGCCTCCACTCTTGGCTGTTCCATGACATAGCAAATTACATATATCAGATGATACTATCTGAACAACATGACTGGTAAAGCGTAATTAGGAGGGGACTAACAGAAAAAATAATAGAGCACATAGAGGACCAAAAATATGAATGACTGCATGCACATCCCAGTTCTTTGGCTCTAACAGTAAGAATTTCAAGCTTGTTAGCCAATAATGGAATCTGGGAATGGTGTTTCCATGTGCAGATGTGCTTGAAGGTTGCAAGAGTAGATTATGATTTTTTAAGAAACATCAGCTCCATTATATTTAACAAACACCACTGTACCACAAAGCTGTTGCAAAAGCATGTCAATAAGGCAACAGTGCAACACCACACAATTAAGGGCCAGTTTGTGGTTGAGCTGTGTAATATCTTCTTGTAGGAATCTTAAGATTTTGCTGTTATGGCTCCAATAATGCTTTTCAGTAGAGAACATATCCAAAAGTACTAAAGCGAGCGTAACAGAAAACTGCATATTACTACATATATGCACCATAATGCCAGAATGAGGACATGCAATTACAGATCGTTTATTGGAGAAGGGAAGTATTCAAGAAAATAGGCAGTAAATGATACCCAGACTCCCAGAGACAGGGTAACCAGAACTTTACCTGTGTACCAACCAAAAGGAAGACATCAGCTTTCTCGAGCCCAGCAATGCTAGTATTCATTAGGTAGTTAGAACGCAGATCCGCAGGAGGATTTGGACCATTTCCTTCGCAAAACACCTTATCCGAACCCATTTTGTTAACAAAATCTTTCAGAGCCATCATGGATTCTGCATCAGAAAGTTTACCAGCAACCCCAGCGATCTCTTCTCGTTTAACCTGATGCAAAACCTCAGCAACAACAGCAAGAGCATCCCGCCATGTCACTGCCTTAAACCTGCCATCAGGACCACGAATCATAGGGTCATTTAGTCTTTGTCTCTTCAGACCATCATAACAAAACCGTGTTTTGTCAGAAATCCATTCCTCATTGATATCCTGCAAGCATTAGGAAATCAGGAAGCTTACTAGGTAAAGTGTTTGTTTCAGGTAGATGTGACATAATAGATGAAGGATGGAAAATTCAATCAACAAGCTGCTAGGACAAGTTATGTCCAAACAACCATGCCCTAGTTCCTCAAGCATATTAACTGGTAGAAGTATGCAGAGCACTAAAAACTAGTCATCAGTGTTACAATGTACAGAATTGAACAGGAAATGAATTGATCAAATTGAGCAACATTACAAATTAATGAACTATACCAAGATGTTTATCTCTTTTAAGTCTGGGATCAAGAAGATCATTAATATAAAGCAAATAAGACCAGAAATAGTATGACACATTATGAAAAATACACCCATTTGGTTGTGTGTGCCTTGACAAATTATTAAGAAGAAACTCTGATAACATATCCAAGGGAAATTTACCAATTGACATGAGCTTACAGTACAAAGAATCAAAGATAGCATCCCAATGTATGGATCTTGCATGCAATACAAACATGTGTAATCATAGGCATACAAGGAGTGGAACTGGAAGTATCCCTACAAAGTGTAGCCTTATCCGATGTTCTAGGGATCACAATGCAGATCATTACCAGCAAAATTCACAGAATAAGAAACCAAATTTACAACAGAAATGGACAAGCAAACCTCATTGAGACGTGGAACAATGCGCATAACTTCAGGACCTCTGCTGTCAACTCTTATGTTTGAACCCACTGCATCAGTAACATCAATGGTCTCAGTGCCCTTCAGCTCCCAGTTCCTAGCTTTAAATGCAAATGGCTTGGATGTAAGGGCTCCAACTGGGCAGATATCAATAACATTTCCAGATAGTTCACTTGTCATAAGTTTCCCCACATATGTTCCAATTTCTTCACCACTGCCACGACCTAACATACCCAGGTCTTGAACACCAGCAACCTCAGTAGCAAATCTGACACACCTGCATTGTTAGAGAAAATTGAAAGTTACACGCTGGCCAAGGGGAGCAAGAACAAGTAGCTAAACCATATTTGTTTGGGTAAATAGTTAAACCATATTTGTTTGGGTAAAGAATGATAAGCTGCCTCAGCAAGAAAATACACACGAATAAAATGACTGCACGATGGCAATACAAACTAAGAACCATTACATTATTCAAATGAGGGGCATGGATAAATCAGAAAGAATGTTTTGCCCCGAATTTTTAACTTGTAAAAGTTTGTACAACCAACTCCTAAATCTACATTCTTAAAGAACACAGTACTAACAGGGAGTAGACGATAGGCAAACAGAATAGCCATAAAATCACTTTAGGTGGACACTCGTACAAATCTACCAAGAGGCAACAAAAACACCACCTTGTACATTGGATGCAACGGGTCATCACTGTCTTCACCAATGGGCCCAAATTCTTGTCCACAACTGACCGCTTCATCTCGGTGAAGCGACCACGGTCAGCCCCAAATGCCATAGACTGATCCTGGAGGTCACACTCCCCACCCTGATCACAGATTGGGCAGTCCAGCGGATGATTCATCAACAAGAACTCCATGACACCCTCCCTGGCTTTCTTTGCTACTGGCGTGTTTGTCTTAATCTTCATCCCTAATCCAACAATACGCCCCAAGGTCAATAACTTTGCAAATATTATTAGAAATCGCACGCAGTAGACTAATCATTCAGTATTCCAACAATTGCTAGCCAACAAAGCACATCAAGCTGAAGTTTCTGACTCTTATAACCATACCATAAACAACATAGCCTACAGGCAAATCTAACGAGAAGCCTAAGATGCTGAGAAATCCATGAGCTGAGTGGATCTGAGAGACTAAGGCATTAGCATTTGCAAACCACACCAATAGTGTACATCTCAAATCCGAATTCATAACACAGTAAACGACTGCGAAGCCCGACGTCGTTTGTGCGTCAATGGCTGACCTGGGAGGGCGGGCATGGCGCAGGAGGCGACGGGCTTGGGCGACTTCTCGACCTCGACGAGGCACATGCGGCAGTTGCCGGCGATGGAGAGGCGGCTGTGGTAGCAGAAGCGCGGGATGTCGACGCCGGCGACCTCGCAGGCCTGGAGCACTGTGAACCCCTTGGGGATCCGCACGGCGTGCCCATCGACGAACACCTCGAGCGCATCCTCCGGGTTACTCGGAAGCTGCACGCGCGCCCCGCCCACCGGCTCACGCGGCGGCGGCATCTCCGGGTCCGCAGGCGCCACGGCTGCGCCAGCCTCCGGCGACCCAGCGGTGGCGGTGGGCGAGATCCAGCGGCATGAAGCGGCGACCGCGGGAGACCGCGAGCGCAGGTACGGGTTGGAGTGGCGAATCGCCCGCGCGAGGAAGGCCATGGCGGCGGCGGCGAGAGGGCGAGGCGATGGGATCGCGCAAAGGTGGGGGAGCTGAGCCTCCTGCCCTTTGGCTGGTGAGAATTGGGGGCGAGACGAGACCTCTCTCGAGATGGTAGCCACTGCTACGTGTCCCCGCAATTTGGCGAAGGTAAGACATACTGTATCACTGACATGTGGTCCATGTAGTGGGACCCTGAAGCAGAGAGCGAGTGACCTACGCGGGTGTGGAAAGGCCGCGTGGGCGTTGCGGTTCCCCGACGTGGTGAGCCGTACTGTTTGGATGGATACGGTGTATGGGCTGTGGGCTGTGCCTGGGTGAGAAGGTAGGGCCGGCCTGCAGGGTGGTGCCTTGGTGTGAAAGGTCTTAGGTAGCAAGGCTGGAATCGAGCCAAGCCAGCTCAGCCTCCGAACGAGCTGGCGATTATTTTTGTGTGTGTAGCTTCCGCAGATGCTGCAACAGGGAAATTGTGATGTCTCATCCGCCAACAAGCTCTCTTCGAGAAGACTTACGTGAATCAGTCTACGCCTGAATTCCATCTGTTCAGCTGGATGTTGGGGCACAACATGCGTTTTTACAGGAAATTCACCAATAAATTCTTCTTCAATACCATAAATACACTATCCGCCGTAGTCCCTGCATGCCGAAGTGTGAGCTTCTGTTTGGTCCGGATATAATGTTGAATGTACAAACCATAACGAAGGATAAGGATTTGGAGATCGGGTCTCACAGTCACAGGCAGAGATAGCTTGGTCTCACAGTCACAGTTATAGATAGCTTGGTCTCACAGTCACACAGGTACAGATAGCTTGGTATCCGTTGTCCGTAACATATCTGAGTAACTATAAAATTATAGCTATAACAACACAGCATAAACTTATGACTTGAGAGATTAGGGTTGCAAACTTAGTTAGAATACAGCTTAGGTATAGACCCATTATGTGATATGTGATATATATAAATAGGTAAACAGATGACGTAGATATGAATAATCCTTATTCATGCTCGTCCCCGTACGATAGCAATGTGTCCCATGAACGTGTCTGTAAATAGTAAATGGAAAACAAACATAATTCTATTAGGATTTTTACTCACAAGTAAAACTATCTCCTAACACCACAGACCACAGTCAACAGGTAGGAATGGGACATCAACAAAAGAATGACACGTGGAGAAACGACCATCATTGGATTGTGCAGATCACACAGCCTGGAGCTTCTGCTCATCCACAGATTCCAGAGGAAGAACTGCAGGCTCCCATGAAGAGGGCTCATCGAGGTGGATTTTGGCATAATCACTTATGAGTCCATTCCTCTCTTCCCACATGATCGCTTTCCTCTCCTCTTCGGCCCTGTCTACCTTGTCTTTGGTCATGGAGCTCATGTCACCTGCCGCCTTGGTTACCATGCCAAATGCGCTTGTTAACCAGGATGCACCAGCTGAGACATACTGGTTACTCATGATAGCAGAACTTGCAATGCTGGCTTTCTGCTCCGCAGCAGCCAAAGCAGACTTTGTCAGTTCTGACACCTGATAACGCTCATCCACCTCCTTGACCTTGCTACCAACAATTGACCTACCCAAGTTGATCTTTTCACTCAGGCCATACTGGCGGTCTAGAGATGCGACAGTGGCTGTAGCATTGGACAGTATGTTGTGACGCTCGTCAAAAGATCTTGCTATGTTGACAGCATCCTTGCTGAGTACAAAACCCTTTGCCAACATGCTGCTAACAACATCCTCTGCCTTCCTGACTGCAAATTCAGTAGAGGAAGATTTCTCTCCCTTTTGTACAAACAATGAGATTCAGACCAATGCAAAGAAATGAAGTATCAATATA
This sequence comes from Zizania latifolia, assembly GCA_000418225.1. Classification (NCBI taxonomy): domain Eukaryota; kingdom Viridiplantae; phylum Streptophyta; class Magnoliopsida; order Poales; family Poaceae; genus Zizania; species Zizania latifolia. The sequence goes on along the minus strand of KE372620.1, from coordinate 6,516 downwards.
TCTAACAGGAAAGTGCTTCACTGTGTAACGATAGGAAACAGTTAAATTTGTTGATAAAATGGAATCATAAGTGTTTTGACAAATAACGGAATGCATTTCCACTTTGACATGTAGAGCTGATTCCCATTAACTGCCTAATTTTGAAGAGTTCTTACCATGGCACATAGTTTACGGACCCATGTTACAGGATTGCTCAGATATTTAACTGTTTAATTGCCAAAACAGGCAAAGTAACTCTAGGGAGGAAACAACATATATAGACAATCAGTGTGAAATGCAAACATTAACAGCAAGAAAGACATATATAATTGAATTTAAGTTTCCTCTAGCATTTACAAGAAATTCATTATCTTTTCTTTATTCCACACTCAATTCTTGCCAACAAGGAAGGGGCCAATTAGTCTAATCCCAAAATACTTTCCCTGCAAGAATAGCTTGTTTGTGGAAAATAGTTAATCGTTCAAAAAATTGAGCTTTTTAGTTTAAGAGATACAATGTAGTCATAACCCTCCCAAAAAATCACCAGGAGGCAAGTGACTTGTTTCCATTTTGGAGTAATTTGAAAAGGCATGCCATTGCGGCATATTCTTACAGGGGATTGTTTGCGTGCATCAGGAGGCAGCTGATAGTTCTCAACTGGAGTTATGATGACAGAAAGGTCAACAATTGTTGCCCCCTGTAGATGGTAATCAAAAGATTAGAAGCAATAAACAAGATAAATAGAAATAGTGTGAGGCATATTAGCATGCAAGGTGCAATAATTGCATAAAAAGTAGAACCAAGTAGCCAACCTAATTACCAATGCAATGGAACAACAGATAAATGACTAAGGTTTTAGTTGCTGAAACTTGAACTTGAACGTACTGAGAGAAGCACGGCAGTCTCCGCTCCTTGAGAGTCCTTAAATGTGACATAAGCAAGCTGTGACCTTTCAGATTCACTGGTCAAGACAGAAGTAGACATTTAAGAAATACTATTACAGGCTTCCTATGAACATGGTCAGTGTGATAACCAATGATGAATAATTACCTTTGCATTTCAACATATTCTATATCCCCAGAGAAAGAGAAGAACTCTGTGATCTCTCTTTTTGAAGCATTCAATGAGATGTTGCTAACTTTCACTGTCTTCACCTGCATAAGAAAACAAAACAAGAGGAGATCGGGTGAGATCCACAGTGTTATTTCGAACTCCAGCACATGGCAGTAGAATATGAGCTTGCATGATTGTAGTGGTTGTATACTTGTATACCACTTGACAATAGAGTCAACTAACTGTAGCCTGCTCAACATCCAAAATTCATGTTATATAACAACAACAGCCTTTAGGTCCCAAGCAAGTTGGGATAGGCTAGAGATGAAACCCAAATCAAGCTACGCGAAACAAACAATTACTAATAACAAAAATAGGACTAATACTAGTTAAAGAAAACATGATTTCCTAGTTCATGATTCTAACACATGGATCACCAATTTCCATGCACCGTTATCCACATTCCATGCCTTCAAATCTCTTCTAAGAGCCTCCTCCCATGTCAATTTTGCCACACCCTGTCTCTCCTAATATTTGACATGGCTTAATATCTCGCTATGCGTAGATGTGTCAGGAGGCCTTAGGACACTACATAAGTTAAGCTTTAACATTGTCGACATTTTAACTGGATAGCTGTGAAGTTATCAGCCTGTCAATGGCCAATACAGAAAGTTGAAAGCAGACAAATAGTTCAAATATGATAATGAATAATGATGTTGCATAAGACAGCCAGGTAATGTGCATAACAGAGTACAACTGTCATATTATCAGCACGGATTAATTGCAAGCATCAACAATAGCATTCAATTCCCCCAAATCATGCTAAAATTGATAAAGAAGAACCCAAAACAAAGAACAGACTACAAGGTTAGAACATGCTACTCTGCAACAATGTGGCATCCTTTTGAATTAAAAAAGCCCCACCACTAGGAAATGCATTAATTTGGAGCTTGAAGATGAGAAGAAGCAGGCCCAACCAGAGGCAAGCAAACAAACAAACTTGAAGATCAGATCTAGCAGCTCTTTTTACCCCTGAGCCATCAAAAGTACCAATAACCAGTGGAGTAACTAGTACAAAACCACATTCTTTGATGCTGCAAGATAAGGACCCAAACAACCTTGCACAAGTTCATCCTATTGTCATCCAACCCGCATTCCACGAACCGAACACATCGAAATCACCAGAATTCGGCAACCAACTGACCATTAGAGCACCTGGCATCGTATGCATTCAGGATTTCTTAGCAATGCCGATGCGGCAGTCCTGCGGATGAGCAGGTAGCTCCCAAGAGAATCCATCCCGATTGCCCTGGCCTTCAACGAGGCATACGAAATCCACAAGAAACCTGCATCGGGGCTCGCTTGCGTTGCATCCAGCAAATACTGTAAAAGTATGATCATTCGGGATGCAGCAATGTCCGATGGCATAAACGCGCAGAATTTTCTTGTCGCTGGTCACCGCGCCATGTCATCGTCGCAGAAACATCTCTTGCGAGGCTACGACCCGTCCCCAAAACGGCGTTTTGCTGCGCACGATTAACTCCGGCGAGATCACCAACCAAACAAGCTCAACCCGCGTGCAACCACCACGAGCACCACCAGCAGCAGCAGCAGCAATTCGTCTCAAAATAACCGCAGCAGACACTACCGACAGCGAGCGCCAGAAAAAGCAAACGCGGCGCACCTCCGCCGAGAATCAGTCGAGAGAAAAGGAGAAACCGAGAACAAACGACGCTCACCTCCATGGCGGGATCTCGCGTCCGGCCGGCAGCAGCAGCGGCAGCACCTGGCTGGCTAGCGAATGACGGAGGTGGCGGGGACTCCGAGGCGAGGCTGCAGATGCAGGCCACACGAGACAGACGAGGAGTCGAGGCCAGGCGAGGCGAGGCGAGGCGGCGTGTCCGGGTTGGGTGCCCGGATTTGGGCCGTGTCGGCGAGCCGGGGGAGGGAGACGAGACGAGACGGGAAAGGGAGAAGCCGAGGGAGTTTGGTATGGCGTTTTGTCCTGGGACGGGGTCGCCTGGTGACCGAGCTGTAGTAAAGTATAACTCGTAGCGTAACGACCCGGCAATGGCACGCTACGCGGTGGCCGTGGACCGGTAGGCGGTAGAAGTAAAAAATGGTGGCATCTGGTCGGATGGCACTGGCTTGGCTGGCTCGGTGGTGTTGGGACACGGGAGTGGGGACAGTTCAGATGTCACCAGCTGCATTCTCTCTGGGTCGGATGTGTTCCTTTATACTAATGTTCTTTTGATTTTTGCTGGCCTCACTCCAAAAAGAATTCTTTCAAGACTTTACTTCCACATGTTACATTATTTTGGTTGGTTCATAAGTTAAAACATTTTACTCATTTAATATTCTTTATCTACTACTTAACTATCATTTTATAACATTATTTTTTATTAATAAAGAGTTTTTTTACTCTCATCATTGATATATCGATTTTACATAAAAACAAAGTCTTCGAGGAAGCTAGAAGGTGGGGTATATTTGATACAACTCTATATCCAAGATCTATTTTTATGATAAAATAAAATAGTTAGAATTGGTTTTGAACAGTTTTAAAAAATCTTAGATATGTGATAAATATTATCAATGCTGTGACAAATGAAACCTTATAATATGTGGTCAAATTAGAACATTAAAACTTAATTTTGCAATTGATTTAAGAGTTTTCCCTTTTTTATTTTTCAGCGTTGACTTGCTGACCATTAAGAATGCAAGCATAAAATTATTGCCCTAAAAATAGTTTTTATTCATAATTTAAGTATATTCGGTTTATAGCCCAAGTAAATTATAGCTCAGCTCATGGTTTTCGGTCGAACGCTCGCTTGTCCTCTTTATGTTTGGATATGAGGTGACGCCCTGCCAAACTCCGGGTCGGTGCACGGTGCGGCAGGACAAAAGGAAAAGTCTAGGTTGGTTCAAAGGCGATAGATCCATAGATCTCCGGTTGCACAGGATAGGGAGAAAGGGTAACGTGAGTCGTCATTGATGTCGTGTCGGGCGATGTCCATCACGGACTCATCACGTTGTAGTCCGTTAGGTTTGGAGTAGTAAACGGCTTTCTTGGGGTGGCTGGATGCCGGCCAAGTGTACCGCCGATGCCTCGCTGTGCCATTCGCAGTTTCGCACCGCCCTCCGCAAGTCCGCAGTCTCACATGCTGTGTACGCTACTTTCTCCAGCGGTCGTCCGGCCGATAGGATTCCATGCGACAGTCTGTCGCAGTAGATTTAAAAAAAGAGGTGTGAGCAATGCGATGCGTAAAACCAGTAGTAAACTAAAAAAACAAACAAATATTACTCATGTGTATAACACAGTAGATAACTATCGTATAAAATATTTGTTTTTAACTGTAACGGGATGAAAAAATGTAAAATCTGGTTAAGTGCAACTTTCATTTTGAATTTAACAAAATCCAATACTTTTTATGAATCTGAGTGGCTGAATTAAGCTAGTTTAATCTTTTTATTTCGGGTAATAATCTAGCTGAAAAGTTCCAGCCAACACACCCTCCAAACGGCAGCCGTTTTCCGTTGAGTAGTCCGCGCGCACCACTTCCACGAGGTGTTTCAACGACTCGAGCCGTATGATTATTGATCGAGTTCGTTGCGACGTGGTGATGAACCCGACCGAGCCACTGCCTGCACGGACATGCAGACGCTGCAGCCACGATCTTCGTGGGCATCACGGCGACACGGAACCACTGCACTGCCACATGCTGCACGAGATCGGCGCCGTGGCGGCGTGGCCGGAACGACTCGACGACCGGACGCCCTCGGCGACGCGTGCACTGTGAGCGCCGGCGCGCGTGAGGGCGTATCGCGTGGGGCTCGCGTCTACGGTCCAGTTTGGTTATTTGGCTAGGTTGGTGCGGGATGGTCGCTGAGTGCAGTGTCTTCCCGGTAAAAACTCCCTCCTCATCATGCTGCATTGTTAAGAATATAAAATATACGTGTTGTCATGTGTTGTTAATAATATAAAATACATATACATTTGATTTGTGAATGTACACTTAGACTATACAGTAAATGTCGTTGTGTACGAAGTGATAATACACACGGGGTTACCCGCAGTATGGATTTAACTAGACTAAAGAGAGAGGTGTGGACGAAACTTGATGGTTATCTCACACAAAGAGATGAAGACAGAATCTTTTAGACATGTTCGGGCCTCCCGGAGAATAATAACCCTAGTCATGTGTATGGAGCATGAGCTTTCAGGCGTGAAATAGCCTTAAGCGTGCCAAAACTTCTGTCCAAAAAATTTACCTTTTCAGGCTTCCTCCGATCCCTTTATATGAGAGAGATCGGGGGTTACAAATAGTGATTAAGTGCCCTGTTAATGACCAATTAAAAGGATAAACGGTCGGTTCGTGGGCAATAACTCCTAAGATTACAGCGCTGATAACTGTCGTATTATGGAAATAAATGACAGCCTGGCGACCGTCCGAAGCTAGTGATCGGGAGGGCTTTCCCGATTGCTGGACTCGGGTATCCCTCAGATCCCCGACCACTAGCTTCCTGGGGATATTGACCGTTGACTGGTCGGATTAAAACTACTCAGGAGGTAGCTCGGGATCATATCCCCGATAGTAGCCCCCGAGCTCTTTGCGGTGAGCAGATGTAGTTGAGCAGTCAGAAAGGGCATCAATATTTTGATCTTGATGAATTTCTCTCGGTCAGTGCACCGCTCAGGTGCACCTGCCGGGTGCAGCCCCCGAGGTTGGAGTTTCTTGAATAAAATAAGCTCCAGACTCAAAAATATTTTAAATCCGTGCAACCGCTGTATTGGCGTCCGACGAAGCCGACTTGTATATAGGGACAAATAGGTCCATCAAGTGGTCTTTGGTGAAAAGGTGTCAGTCGGAGCAGTCCGACGCAATGGAGTGCTAGTGGGCCCCATCTGGCGAAAAGACGTCTGCTTGCACAGGGTGACGTGTGTCAGATTTAAAGGTTTCGATGGGACTAATGCAACTTCCAAGGCTGCCTCTCGGACGCAAGTTCAAATTAATGAACTGTAAGCGTCGGTTCGCTCCTCGGGATCCGCCTTTAAATCTATAATCAACGTTTATGAGGCAAAATCTAAGGCATATCAACCGGCGCGGTTAATGCCTAAGATTGCTTCGAGACGCGTTCCGAGGCAATCTTGGAGCTTCGGGGATTTAGACGGTTGTGTGGAGAATTTATAAATAGCTTGCTGAAAGGCATTTTATCCTTCCGCACGCTTTAAGCTTTTAGCCTTCATCTTCCTCCTTGAGCCCAAACCCTCGCTGGCGCCTCGCAACCCTGATCGGCATTGCGGTTGCATCGTTTGCTACCACAAGGCAAGAAGATTGTTTAACCTCAAACCTCTAGCACCACACCTCAACATCTCCATGGCGGCGCTCGACCCGCAAGTAGAGGTTGACCGCTCGGTGGAGTGGCAGCCGTCCAAGGCGACGAAGCGCGTGGTGGCGCTGCTGGAGAAGCGGGGTGAACTTC
>KE372617.1:542642-561027 GCA_000418225.1 Zizania latifolia | reverse complement strand
GCTACCTCTTCCGCGACCGCCGCTGCGTCGTCGTCGATGGTTAGCATAGCAGAGCTTGCCGGCGTCTGCGTCTCAGGGAGGACGAGTCCATTGCTGATTTGCCGATTGAGAGATCAATTTTTTTAAACAGCTTCTATCACTACAAATTCAGGGATCAATACCAACGCCATCACAAATCAGTCGAAGCCCAGGATTTGCAAAACCGGTAAGCATTCTTTCAGTCACCGACTCACCGTGGTCTGCTTTGTCCCAGTAAGGGAGAGTTTGCTGCACACTGACGCGTGGCCGAACACGGGATCGATGGGCCTGCTCGTTGTCAGAGAGACTGCAACTGGTCTCCATCAGCTGGCTGCTGCCATTGCTGATCATTGAATGGCCTAGCTGTTCGACGCAGAACCGGCATGGTCCATCCGTCCAATCCTCCTATTGATGTCCGAGCGATCTGTCTGAACATCTTTCGTATTGTCTATCAGTACTGATCTATGATATAAATTGGTTGCAGTATTATATTATTTTGATTACAGGGGCTAAACTTTAGTCTCCGTCACATCGAATATTTAGATAATATTTTGGAGTATTAAATGTAGACTATTTATAAAATCCATTCATAATCGGTGGATTATTTGCGAGACGAATCTAATGAGCCTAATTACGCGAGGATTTGACAATATGATGCTACAGTAGACATTTGCTAATCGTGGATTAATTAGGCTTAATAGATTCATCTCTCGAATAATCCTCCGATTCTGCAATTATTTTTATAATTAGTTCACGTTTAGTCCTTCAAATTAATGTCTAAACATCCAATGTGACACAAACTAAACTTTAGTCCATAGAACCAAACATCCTTTACACAGCCTCAAAGTATTGTAGCTATCAGTGGTCAGTACTCAGCGAGTCAGCAGTAACTGAACTGAACTTTCTGCTGCTGCCTGCTTGCATGTGTGGCAGAGTGCAAATGAGTATATAATGATAATCTACCAGTGGATCCATATCTGCGAAACAACAATTTTTCCCTGCCAATGCAAAGCGGGGACGACCCAGATCAAGCTTTTTGTTTCTTGAGCAAGGATTTCCTGGGCTTCTTTTGTGCTGTCAGACATACAGTATCACTGAAGAGCAATGATTTTCGTCAACTAAAGAGGAATAACAAAAACGAAGAGGAGGAAGGTCATCATCAGTCTCCAGGACCCCACGAATGGGCTGATCAATTCTCGAGACCCGTTCTGCTTTTCCTTTCTTGCTTGGCCTTTAAGTAAGTTTATGGTTTATGCTTTTCTTTCTTTGATACTTTGACGTGGTACTCTTGCAGTCTTGCTTTTCAAGCGGACTAATCATCTCGAGTTCCGCGGAGTAACTTGTGATCAAACTAATACTATTAAAAATTAAAATGCTAATTAATCCAAGCCAACTAACCACGGCGCACAACTTTGGTGTGATTGATTCACACGGTAGGTGCTTTTGGCGCATCAAATCGTTTATCTATGACCATTTTTTGATGAGATTTTAGCACCTATATTAAATTACTTCTAGAATTCATAACTCTAATCTAAAAATAAATTAATATTCAGAAACTACAGAACCAAATTTATTCATTTTTTATAATCTTAAGCTAACGAGATAATACCTATGTTTAATCCAATGCAGTTGCACGCATAGCGAAATTTCTGAAGCTTCCATGCACGACGTTCCGGAATGCGAGCGGTTGCTAGGTTGCATGTTGCTGCTTGTTCCGTGGCAAAACAAAACGCCCGTGCCCCGCCTCGTCGGTTTGCGTACGTATTCTCTAGTTGCGCGCACGACTTCCCTCGAGGAGAAAAGGGTGGCAGAGGCTGCCTCTGCCTGCGTCTGCGTGCGTTCCCACCCAGCCAAGCTGCGTCGCCACCACCTCGTCCTCCTCGGCTCGTTGCCCCCGCCGCCGCCGCCGCCGCCTGACTGCTTTCGTCGTCCTCGCCGCGGTGGGTGGGCGATCGGCGCGTCCGTCTCTGAAAGGTACGATCTTGGCGCGAGGATTTGGCGGGATTAGCTGCTGATCTTTGCTTGGTTCGATGGGGGTTTCGGCTTACGTAATCGTTTTAATTCGGCTGCGACGAGGGTTTTCGCTTGGATCTTGCGTTGTGGTTTTGGCTATTGGAGATTGGTTAGGTCGAGGCAAATGTGTTGTGTCGGCGCGCGGGGATCAATTTGGTCGCGGGAAAGCTGCGCTTTTTTGTGAGGGTAAAATTTTTTGATATCAAAGATGGATTTTGATGTGAAGTTGTTACCACGGGCTGTTTCCTGACCTGATTATTCTCATTTTAGCTTATTATCCCCTCGATTGCACTATCAACCTTCAAAACAAATCAGTGTAGTGTTGCTGTTTTGGTTGGTTGCCTTCAGTTTTCCCAAACAATGGAATTGCTTGTTCATATGTGTAATTCACGGTTTCGTGGCTTTCTAGATTTTGCATTAATGATTACTACCTTTGTTCAGATTAGAGATTAGTAGTTCTACTGTAAGTATCAAGAATAAAAAGTTACCATCCAAAGATGCCACCTTTTAGCTTAATGCCTTAATCACTATGGTTCTGTTGTTCCGTGGGGGTTTTGATTGGCATCTTGTGCTTTTCACTGTCCTTGTTGTTTCTAGCTGGAATGAATAATGGCGGTATGGTGTGATCTAGGACAGCTTGGCTAGGAAAAGGTTGATTCTGTTAAATGAGCACTTGAGCAGTGAGTTAGGTGAAACATTTCCGGAGGGGTGGGTTCTCAAAGGACGTCTTTGCCCAATTTTAACCTCTATTTTCTTCTTCTGTTTGGCAAATAGTTGAATGGTTAATTGGTCAGACCAACACTTTGCTCCAGGGTAGTTCATGATTCAGTCTGGAATATAGGCCTTGTTTTGGGACTTCCTTTTATCGTTACTTCTGACATAGTATAATTGTATTTCACTAGCATCGCCAGAGCTTTTCACTATCAAGCGAGTCAGGGATAGCTGGGTTAGGAATTGTCCCTTTGGAGCCTTCTTGTGTGCTAGTTTTAGATCTGGACAGGTAAAGATGTTGTGTCATACTCAGGCTGCTCGTAGTTTCAGCAGTAAAGAGCTTGCCAAAATCTTTATGTTCATCCTTTCCCTTTTTATTTTTTAAAGAAATTGGCATCTATATTGCAGTTAGCCAGTTAGTACAACAGCAGCTGTGAAGGAATAATGATATTTCAATCTTGAATTGATGAATATGCACTTTATTTTTATATGTGCTCAATTAACATCTAAATGAAGGATATTGAAAGTTTGAAACTATTGATGTCTCCTTGACCTTTTTGCTGTCCAATTTAGGAAAAATCTTCATACTGGAAATTGATATACTCTCGGAGTGCCCTGTGAGGAGCAAAGTTGGGGCTATCTGCCTTCAGAGGTATGATTTATGTTGAATAATTAGAGGCTATTCAAGTTATCAAACTAACATATAATCTTTATTGCAGCAGTCTAGATATTCTCCAATTCAAAAGAAGTTAAGAACGCCCAGCCAGCCTAGAATATCACTATCTCAGTCTCTGGAAGGCCCCAATGTCCAAAGTATTGGAAAGAAGAAATTCATTTGATGGCAGCACTACTACGAGTTCAGCTTCAGATTCAAGAAAGGATGAGAAAACCACATCACGTTATCTAAGGGCTTCTACAGGATCATGCCATGATTTATGCAAACATGGGCACAGAAGTCCTTTTGAAGAAGAGAAGAAACTTTCATTATCACGAGGCAGAAGAAAGAAACTTCCTAGTCATTTAAATAATTTAACGTTGCACAGATCAGCTATCTTGGATAGATCAAAGGATGTCAAGCATACAAATCTTTCTTTAGTCAAGTCAAGTATATCTCTTGGTGAATCTGATCACGTTGCTCCCAAGAAAACACAAGCAAATTCGAAAGGTGTTGCATCCTCCGAGCATTTGGTTTCACGCGCTGCTTCATCAGCTGATCATAAAAACGTGAACCCTGATGGGAGAAAGAAGCATCCAACAGTTGCACAGAATACTCCACTTTCAAGATATTCCAACGAAGTTCCCAGATTTGACCAAAAACCAACAATGCCAGTCAAGGGGGCCATCATGCACCCCGAATTGAAGTTGGCGCAGATGACAATGCCTAAGAAATCTAGGACCGTGGAAAAAATTACAACAGTCAAGCAGCCATCGCTTAAGAGGCCAGCTTCATTCCCTACTAAACTTAACAGGACTAAGCAAATGCCTGTGCCATCTCAGGCTTCTAATCATCTACTTTCTTCAAAAACTAAATGTAATGTGAAGCGAGAGCTGACATCTCCACCAGTAACAATTACTGGTGTGCGTGTGAGTAACAGTGGTAAAACTGGAAGAAGTCCTATGAGTTCGGGCAAATCAAGTATCAATGGGAAAGAAGGCTTGGATATACCCAGATCATCATTCTCCGTAGAACCCAAGATTTCTGTTTCTGCTGTAATACAAGATGGTGTGCAAGATTCATTTATTAGAGGCCATCACGTGGAGTCGACATTGGCAGAAGTGCCTTCAGATAACACAGAATGTGTAGATGAGTCTCGACCTGCACCAGAAGAAACAATTAGGTCCATTTCAATGGATGAAGGGACAGAAGGCAATGGAACGAATGAAGAATCAGCAGGTGAAGGACCCATGCAAAGCTCCATTGTTCTTGACTTGCTGCAAACATCGAATGATCAGGAACTCAAGACTGCACTGAGCAGATATGATTCAATGCATAATCAAGCAGGGCCAAATGCTATTAGCAGTCAAGTTTCAGGGGTAGAAGACAGCCAAACAGATGCATCTCCTTGCCAATTGTCAAAACAATTAACAGCGGTGGAAAATGCAGTTGTGTGCAACTCTCTATCAACTGAAAATAGTTTAGAAGTTGAAGCTGATGGAGTGAAAGTTATCACTAGCGTGGAGTTTCAATTCCCTGAGGGTAACGAAGAAATGGGATCCCATGAAGGCCTTGAAGAATCTACAGAACAATTGGCACTTGATGAAAAACATGCTGAGGAGCCTAGGTCTTGCCTTGGTTCCACCTCAGGAAATGCAACAGAAAATGTCAAGGCTTCTGAAATATTTGAGGCTTGGATTAATAACAGCCCTTCCCACTGCCAATCAATTTCAGATGCTTCATCATATAGTGAACTTTTGGAGGATCCGAAGTCCATGCGAATTGAACCAAGTGATTATACCGTACAAACAGATGAGTTAGTGATTGCCAGTAATGACAACACCTTTGAACAGGATCAACTGAAACCAAGGTTTTTTCTTCACCAGTCACCTGAAGAATTATCAGATGATGAATTTTACGAAGAATTTGATTCTGAGTTAAGTGAATCAGATGAATCTGGTACAGAAGATGGAGGAGAAACTATCAATAAAAATAGTGATGATTATTTAGGGGCTGATGGCCAACGACCAAGAAGAATATCAACACTTGAACAGGATGATGCTAGTGCCACACCTTACAGATTGAAGTTTAAGAGAGGTAAAATTGTCGAACTACAACCAGACAGTAATGGCCCGAGAAGACTCAAATTTAGAAGAAGAGCTGCAAATGAAGTTTCAAGCAGTGCAGGCCAGCCAGCTAGAAGAGTTTATAAGAAGAATAACACAAAAGATGTTGGGTCTACTAACCTAGACGTGGACGAATCTCCTAGTGTGAAGCTGCGACACCAAGATACACATGAGAAGAAAGATGCACAGGGGCTGTTTAATAACGTGATAGAAGAAACTGCAAGCAAGCTTGTCGAGTCCAGGAAAAGCAAGGTAAAGGCTTTGGTTGGTGCTTTTGAAACAGTGATCTCACTCCAGGATGGCAAACCCACATCATCCACACCACAAGCTGGCAATTCACTGCATTCGTTTCATGGTGATGAGGGAAATGCACCTGAGGAAGCTGCATAGAATATGCGTGCCTTTTAACATTGCCGACTTTGAAGCCATGTTTCATCAATGACTTCCAGAAATTCTTTCCTGAGCTTGAGCTGTTTTTTCCAGAACTGGATTTAATGGAGTGGATGTTGTGTAGCTTGCACATTAGAACTCTTTTAGAAGAAATATTTTGCCAAAAGGTTTAGAATATGAAAATACATAATTAATGTGCTTCGTGCAAGTAGTGATTGCATGTTTATTTCATTGTAAATCAACTGTGACGCTATAAAACCAAGTGTGCTTACTATAATAGAGTGGTGGTTTGGAGTTTGTTTACAACCATTTCTGCAGTTACTTTATGGTTGATTTTTTTTACGAAGATTTCAGATTTCTGGTTGAATTTTTGTTCTTTCTCCCTCTCTTTTAACCAAGGGCGGGAGCTCTGCTAGGTATGTCAAGAAGAGAATTACACCTTGCTCACCAAGAGATTTTTGCTATCCTGATGTATGTATTTGTATGTGATAGACGCAGCACAGTGAAACTCCTGAATTTATATTATTGTACTGAACCTGTACAATTTTCTTATGGTGTCGTTTTGATGACCAGATCATTCCTTGTACTTTTCTTCACGACACACCATTCAAACTTGCATGCTGGATACAATTCTATGCACTCATCAAACCAATACAAATCATAAAAATACAATACATCGTTGTCTTGAGGGTACAATCTTGAAAGTCTTTCAAATTTCACGTCGCATGGAAATGTTCTTAGAAGCAAGAACATGTGCGGGGAGCCTTTCCTGACGACCTCATTCTACTTGCCTTTTCTTTGGCCTTTTTCTCATCGTTATATCTCCTTTCCTCTGCCATTGATCTTGCTCCTCCAGCAATCTTGCTGATCCTTGTCACTTCCTGGTTGTACTCTTCCAGTGCCTTAGCTCTCTTTCGGTCCAACTCACTCTGGAGATTAACATAGATCAGTCTCAACATTTTATTGACGTTGTATCATAAACCATGAAATTTCTAAGCTTAAAGAGCTATATATCCAAGAAAAGATGGGGACATTGAATAAGCAATGCACTTCGCTATTTAATTATGTATAAACGAAAACCTCTTTCAGCTCTTTTTGGCGCTTGGCCTTCACCTTCTTCTCATTCTCCCATTCAGCTATGGTCTCTTTCATCTTCTCATACCTAAATTTGGAAGCTGTATTAGTTCCACCTGCTTCAGATGACCAGCATGCAGCTCAGATTAGTTGTGCTTACTCATCCTTGATGCTTGCAAGCTTTGCCTTCTCCCATTCATTAGCTTTGGTTGCTGTGCTGCCAGTGGCAGCTACTCCAACCGTGCCATCTCCATTCCGTTTAGAGTGATACGATGTTGCTGGCCTTGCGGTGGACGGGGCCTTCTGAATCGCTTGCTCCTGCTCAAGCTTCTTGCTCCCGTTCTTGTCTAGCGATTTGCTGGAGGAGCCTGAGCCTTTCTTTACACTCAGAGAAGAATCAATCATCCTGGGTGGTGCCTTCTGATCTGAAGTTGTGCCCTCGTGCTTTCTCTGTGCTGGTTTTAGTGGCCTCCTTACAGATACATTGACTGAAATGGTCAACGCATTTCAACGCTATCATAAGAAGTTTGCAGGTTTGCTACAGTATAATTGGTTGTGTATATATTACCTGGTCCCTCGTCATCATCTTCATCAGCAGGCTGAGCAGGCTGTTTGCCACTGAACCATCTTGAGATCTTAATGCCTCCTGTAGGTTTTTTCAGGCTTTCACCTCTCTTTACTGGGGACTGCACAGGAGGAGCAGTAGATTGCACCTCTACTGGAACAGGCTTGTTCTGACCTGCTACCTTCTCTTCTTGTGCAGCAATTGCATATGCTGCAGCAGCAACTGTGGCTGCAAATGCAGCGTCATACTCCTCGCTGCTATTCATCCGTGCTGTCAAGTTTAACTGCCAGTTAGTAAGCTTTCCATTTCCCTATCTTTCATAGTGTGCTTTGTGTGTTCTATCCTGATGAATTTATTTCTTTCAACAGTAAAATGATGATTTCGGCATTCGATACATGTAAAACTGAGAGAGCAAATCTTGATCACTTACCTCTTCCAACAGCTGCGTTTTCTTCGGGTGGTATTGTTGGAGTCTGCTTACCACCTTTGTTTCCCTGAAAACCGAACCCTGCGAAAAAAGAGTGATATTCAGAAATCTTAATTTGAAGCTGATGCTACTATGGAGATGATGTGAAATCCAGTTATCTGAGCTACTTAAGGAAAACAGGAATCCTCTAAGAACAAGTAAGCAAAGGAGGGAAGAAGACAGCAATTTTCTTGGAGAATTTTGAAGCTTTTGACAAACACAAGATAAAAAGACCCGAACCAGGGCATTGAGAAGCTGCTGTTAGTCAGCAAAATGGACTGAAATCCAAAGCCTCCACCTCAAAATGTTGCATGCAGCTGCTTGCTTTAACTTCTTCAGGTCGCCGTCCATGGCGCACAACGTATTTGTAGAGAACCAGCAGCTTCACAACAAGCTTCAGTGCCAAGCGAAGCCCTGCGTTAAATATTGCTTGCTTGCATTCAGAGGTGGTGTAGAGAGGTAGAGACCAAGGAAACTATTGTCATGGAGGCAGGCAAGAGGAATGGGGGTATATGGGATTGCTTTACCCCATGGAAGTCTTCAAGAATCCAACCCCCTTTTGGTTGTTCTGTCCTTTGGGCTTAGCTTGTGCTATTCTTTCTCCCTGTGCTTTTCTCCTTTGCCTCAAGTCCCAAGACAGCTAGCTAATTGCTTAACAAATCTGAAAATACAGGAAATAACTATCCTTAGTGCAATTCAGCATAATTTTGTCTTACCTTTATTAAAGATACACAAGATTCTTGTGCTCTGCACATAGCTAGTAATGCACCATGTCAGGCTACTAATTAAAGATGCCAATTCAGTGTTCAAAACCTGTTTCTTGCAACTTTCAGTGCTGAGGAGAAAAGTAAACAGAATGTGCTTTCTCACAAGTGCAGAATCGTTTCTGTGATTCTAGTGGATGCTAGATTTGTCACTATATTCTGAATGCATGTGTTTCTAGAAAGGAAAACGTTAATATGCATTCTGTCCAAAGAAGTGATGCCGATTTGATTTCCGAGATTTTGTTCTTGCAAAGGATCTATCAGGTTAACAGACGAGACAGAAGATACCATGCCAATCCCACTAATCAGTTGTGTGTGTGCTTTTGTTCATCCTTTTGCACTTGGTACAAATCTAGTAATAATGTTACTGAAGATTGAAGAAAGAAAGAAATCACCAGTGTGCCAAACACCAAAAGGGTTAATTGAATCTATGGCATTATAATTTTACGAGTTTAGCGAAATGCCATTACAATTTGCATGTTTCGATTCGTGCCATTACAAGAGAACTCCAAAATATGACATTATAATTTTAGAAAACTCCAAAACATGCCATTAAAATCTTAGAGAACTCCGAAATATGTCATTACAATTTTAGAGAACTGCAATACTAAGCTAAACTTACAATAGCATAAATCAAAAGTATGTGAATTGTAATAACATTTTTCCAAACTCGCAAAATTACATTGACATGATCCAATTAACCCTATTATCTAGGGCTTGATCTCATGGGCTGTCAGAACGAAGAATTGGGCCGATCTTTTAGATGAAGAGAAGTTTAGGCCCATCTCACTCGCACGCCATCTCTAATCCCTTTATCCGTTGCTCTGCTCCCACCACTGCTGCTCTCCCCTCGCCTATCCGTTCTAGCGAAAAGGCCATTTTTTTACCAGATTTCCCTTCGATTTTCCCCATGAGCCGGCCGAATTCTTCTTTTTGGTTGAGCTCGAGAGGCCCTTTGTGTTGTTGTTGAGACTTTGTAGATTTCGTCTGCATTTGCGGCGCGGCGGGGCATGGCTA
The DNA here is from genome assembly GCA_000418225.1 of Zizania latifolia. NCBI lineage: Eukaryota > Viridiplantae > Streptophyta > Magnoliopsida > Poales > Poaceae > Zizania > Zizania latifolia. Next base: position 551,228 of record KE372617.1, on the reverse strand, counting down.
CAGTGTGGAGCGGCTGCAGCACGAGCTTCAGCCAAGAGCTGCCTCCGCGTGGAAGAAGGGGCGGCGAGGGGACAAGAATCCGTCCATGGAATGAAAGCCGGAGTAGACGTGGCACGCGCCATGCAGAGGCTGTGAGCACCGTGGTGGTTGCCCCCAGAGTGTGTGTGTGCAGGGCGGCTCCATGTGTTATTGAACCCGATGTCGCCGGCAAGGAGGAGGCTGGCGTGGGGGCTTGGGGCATGGACGACGAACTTCCTGGCGCTGATGGTTCCGATGGTCCCAGGAGGCACGGGCTGCGGCGGCGCCCGGTGAGGTCGGCTGCGGCGGAGAAGGGCCCCGTCGGCGCAAGAAGTGCGGCATCGGCATCAGGCGCGGAGAGTAAATCTGAGGTTGGGGGATCGAGGTTGCACTTCCTGGAGGAGAGGGATGAGGAATTGCTGTCCAAAAGATTGATAAAGCTTGGCCAATCCAACAAGGTCAGGAGTGCAACTGAGCTGTTTGATTCAATGCGTGCGTCCGGCTTACAGCCGAGTGCGCATGCCTGTAACTCCCTTTTGGCTAGTTTATTGCGTAAATGTTGTTTCGCCGATGCGATGAAGATATTTGAGTTCATGAAGGGAAAAGGAATGGCAACCGGGCATACATATACCTTGATACTCAAGGCTGTGGCAAGCAATGAGGGCTACTTTGCAGCCATGAAAATGTTCAATGAAATTGAAGAGAATGATGAATCAAATAAGAATGTTGATGTCATCGTTTACAACACAATGATATCTGCGTGTGGCAGAGCAAAAGACTGGGCGCAAGTGGAGAGACTGTGGAGAAGGCTAGCGGAGAATTCTTTAAGTGGAACCTTGATGACTTATGATTTGTTAGTTAGCACGTTTGTCCAGTGTGGACAGTCTGAGTTAGCAATTGATGCTTATGAGGAAATGCTCCAAAGAGGTCTTGATCCAAGTGAAGATATAATGAAGGCCATCATTGCATCATGTACCAAAGAAGGGAAGTGGGAGTTTGCGCTTACCACATTTAGGAGAATGTTGAGTGCTGGTATGAAACCTAGTATCATTGTGTTCAATTCAATAATCAACTCACTTGGTAAGGCCGGTGAAGATGAACTTGCCTTTAGGATGTATCATCTACTAGCATCTTCAGGCCTTAAGCCTGATCAATATACATGGAGTGCTTTGCTGTCAGCATTGTATAGGTCTGGTCGATGTTGGGATGTCCTAGATCTTTTCCAAGGAATTAAGGCCAAGCATTCATCACTCTTAAATAATCATCTGTACAACATAGCTTTGATGTCTTGTGAAAGACTTGGTCAATGGGAACATGCTCTACAATTGTTATGGATGATGGAAAAAGATGGACTACAAATATCAGCAGTTTCTTACAATCATGTGATAGGTGCTTGTGAAGTTGCTAGGCAGCCAAAAATTGCTCTAAATGTGTACCAGAGGATGACTCATCAAAGGTGTTCACCAGACACATTCACACATTTATCTGTTATAAGAGCCTGCATATGGGGATCTCTTTGGAATGAAGTCGAGGATATATTGGAGGTAATACTTCCGTTGTTTACAGTTTACTATGTATTTCTGTTGACATGACAAAAAAGAATTTCCAATTTCTCAGTGCGGGTTACTCTACCTATCTGGTACCTAAAGCATGACTAACATAATAAGTGGTATTCTGACTTATTTCTTTGAACTGAAAGGCCAGTGATCCACAACTAAAGCATTCTATGTTTCCAATGTTTCTTCTATCATAATGCAGATTAATACAGTCTAAAACATGTACTTAAAGTTTCTTGTTTCCTTTTCTGTTCTTCTCTTAACCTTTTCACCATGTTAACATTAAGGATAAAGAAAGACCAAATTTCTGTAGTTCATCTTTTTTGGTGCGAGTATTAAAAATGGTAGGTAGTACAACTGCATATAAATCCATGATGTTGAACTTTCATGATATATAATTGTGACTCATATTAAGATGATTGTGCACAACCTTGTGCAATTTTGGTGCTTTCCATTCACATTTTCGCTCATTTACTTTTATGAACTTTGAACATCGCAGGAGGTTGCTCCAGATTCTTCAATCTACAACACAGTAATTCATGGGCTTTGTCTGAGAGGCAAGATCAGATTAGCCAGGAAGACGTACACGAAAATGCGGAGCATTGGACTGAAACCAGATGGCAAGACAAGGTCATTCATGCTGCAGCATATTGCCACAGACTACTAGCTGTCTAGCGCCCCCGGGAAAGCACCGATTTTTAACTCAGTGGCTGAAGTACACAGATCAAAACGAAGCATCACATACTATTTGTAACCTGCTGTCACTATGCTCAAGCAAGCAATTGGTTTTGTTGCTATGCTCAAAGCAAACGGAGTAGCTGGGTTAGCACTTGCCACACAAGCAAAGCTACACGAGTTCGTTGTAAAAGTGTGAATGACACCGCCATGACCAGAGGAAGATCTGCGTTGCAAATTTCCAACCCATCGTGCATTGCCGTTGCGTGATATTGCTCCATGGTTGTTGCTTGACTGTCTCATCGTATGCATTTTGTGCCTCTTCTGCTGTACCGGGAGGCGCACGGGTGATCCGTGCGTGCTCGTCGCACGGACCAGTGCGTGGCACGGCTGCCCTAATTTCTCTTAAGCTTTACGAGGCCGCGTCTCCGGCCCGGTTTAGTTGATCTCGTGCTTTCTTTTTAAGAGACCCTCAGCTCTGCGTTTGCCCTGTTCGTCGTGCTGGGCGGCCGTAGCTGTGCAGATGCAACGAGCGATGGACAGATTCAGGAGACCAGCAGTGAATTGGTAGGCGGTGAGAACGTACTACGAAGGATTGCGACGAGAGGAAGGAGACGACGACGTTGAACAAATCCTTGTCACAGGACACGAGCAACCACCTCCCCCTCAACCTCTCGTTGCAACTCCAGGCGGGCGCACTGTCGCTGTCGGGCTGCTTTTACCGGCACACCTAAACTCTCCCACAGTTTTTTTATAAGAACCCTCCCAAAGTTCGTCAGATCTATAGTTCATCTGTTTCAACAAGCTGGATCAGTTGATTTCCATTACTTGCATTAACCTGAAATCCTGAAGCTTCATAATTAACTGTTTGGAAAAAAAAAAACTACAGCTACCAACTCAACTACTAAATATCGGTCAGCAGTTAGCCATAATCAGTCTCCATAACAACGATAACCTCATCCAACCACCACCCATAACTGCCAGCGGATTTGTTAACCCTCACTCACACTGGCAGAAGTGCAGAACCACCTTATGGGAGACACTTCAAAAAAATAATTAGTGTTCAGTAACTCATATTAATCATATATACAACTCTAAATTTAACATATATATATATATATATATGTGTGTATAAACTTAAAAATCAATTTCTACGCTATATATTTTTGGCTTACTCCAGCCCTACTCACTCGTAATGTCGTACACATCGCACACTCAGCAGTCAGCAGCGAGTCATGACCTGAATCAAACAATTCACCGACAACTCTGCTACCGCCTACAGCACATAGAAGAGGGCACGCACATCATGATATACTGTGTTCCGGTGCTCAGTTCCTTGGGCTGCCACGTCGCTCCAACCTCCAGCTCCAAGTAGCAGGCGGCAGCTTGCCGTGTTCTGCGCTTCGGAGCCGCATCTGCATCCCAAAAGGCAGCTTCCAGCTACCCTGGGAACCAACAGGTGGTGGCCTGAGCTCCGAATCCGCGCGGCGACCTGCCTGCCGGATCTCCCGGCCTCCCTCGCGCGCCGCCGTGGCCCTGCCGGGAGGGGCGGAGAGTATCGTCGCCGGGGGACTATCGAAAGAGGGGAAAGGTGGGAGATCTCCGCTTCCTTCTCCGGCTTAAAAATGGCATATTTTCTGTCAGATGTGAAGTTTTGAAGCGTGGGGTCTCTGCATCTGTTTCCCGGTTAGAAATGGCATGCTTTCTTTTTTTTTAAGGGGAAATGGAATCTTTCTTGGGCACAAACAAACATTTGCTCGTACTGTATGGTTAATTATGCTAGCATTGCTTAGTCTCTGCTGTTTTCTTGTTGAATTCGAAGAGTTCGAGTTTGAATTTAGAATTTAGTAATCTTCCAAGATATTGGATACTCTTGTAAGTAGAGCAGAACACACATTTTGATCGTGATTTTGCCTTTTTATGTTACAGGTAGGAAGCATGGTGGTGAGGCTGCTGCTTATTGTGTTCATATGTCTGCATGCTCATTGGGCTTGGGCTCAGCAAGCAGAGGAAGCGACGGTCATAGTTAAGGGATCAACGAAAATTGCTGAAACGGATAAAAATTATGTATGTGCTACAATTGATTGGTGGCCGCCAGAGAAGTGTAACTATAATCAATGTCCATGGGGTCAATCTTCAATTCTAAACTTGGTATTGTTATGCTCTTCCCTTGTTATTAGTACTTTAGTAGACTGCTATTGTGCATCGGTTCATGGGCTTACTTTCATTTGGTGTTGCACCAATTGGTTTATTTAGGATTTGGATCACCCCTTCCTGGCTCAAGCCATTCAAGGTATGTTCTTGGAATCCATTAGGTGATTGCTGGTTCCATATTAATCATTTCTGCATAGTTTTTCTGGATTCTCATAGGAGAACTTTGGTACATAAGTGACTGATGCAAAAAATATGAGCGATCTACAAAACATACATGCTATGAATACAATAGATTTTTTTAACCAGACATTGTTGAAGTGTAAGAAGCACAACTCTGTTAGCTTTATTGTCAGAAAGAATGTGATTTCTATTCTGTCACTAGGCTGGCTGTTATAAACTTCATTGCAAAGGAAGATTTTTCCCTCTCTTTGGGGATGATATATTCCAAAGAAGTTATTAACTCTCTTTGTTACTATGCATGCTGTTTCTAGCATCAACAAATTATTGAAGCAAGTTCCCTAAATTCAGACATGATACTATTCGCACCATGTGTAGTTGAAGTCATATCGGTGGAATGCAGTTATGTTTATTTGCAGGATGCTTGATCAGTTGCAATGAATAATCGTTTGGTTTTTTAAATGTCTCAACAGTCTTCTTTAATTCTATATGCAGCATTTGATAATTTGAGGATTAGGCTGGGAGGTTCTTTGCAAGACCGAGTTGTTTATGATGTGGGTACGAATAGTCCGTGCTCCCCATTCACAAACATGTCAAATGGTTTGTTTGGTTTCTCAGTTGGCTGTCTAAGTATGGATAGGTGGGACAAACTGAATAATCTGTTCCAAAAAACAGGGTGAGTACTCAACTACATGACATGCTGGTACAGGGAACTGTTATGGATTTAAAGGATTTTACATTTTCTACATGAAGTTCCATGTTCTTATTTAGCATCAGATATGCAATTTATACTTGTTTAACAGAACTAACTAATGGTTGTGCAAACACGTATCTGCAGTGCAATTGTCACATTTGGTCTGAATGCGCTGTACGGGAGGTACAATGTCCGTCGTTCTTCCTGGGCAGGCAAATGGAACTCTACAAATGCATATGATTTTCTAAAATACACAATCTCAAAGGGTTACCCAGTTGACTCATGGGAATTTGGTAATTATTGTATTCTTTTGTTTTTACCTCGGTCCTTTAATATTGCTTCCACATGAAATAAAGGGAGAGAATGCGTGCTTCATTAGTGCCATTTTCGTTTTTTTTTCAGGTAATGAACTGAGCGGGCATGGAATCGGGGCAAGAGTCGATGCTAAACTTTATGGAAAGGATGTAATCGAGCTTAAATCCATATTTCAGCAGTTGTATAAGGCACCACGCTCTCAGCCATTTCTGTTAGCTCCTGGAGGATTCTTTGATCAACAGTGGTACTCTCAGCTACTTCAGACTTCAGGCCATGGTGTTGTCAGTGCCTTGACACATCATATTTATAATCTTGGTGGAGGTAGGTCATATGTTGTGTTTGCTCTTATGGCATCTGAAAGTATCAGCTTGACGCGTTGTGTAACTTTAAGGTTTTAAAATAAATCATAAACAGATGGGAGTTTTGTAGGCATGACTTTACTCGTTTCACTTTCCATATCATACTAATGCTTGTCTACTTCCAAAAAAAGGCTTTCTGCCTGTTAAATAATGAATTGTAGTTTGTTTTCATGAAATGCCAAAACACTACTCCGTACTTAGTTGTGACCCTTGTGCTTTCATAGTCATATTATTTTTGGTTTGGTTATTTCTCTTTTGGACATATAATACTATAAAGGAATAGAATGCATAATTTCTCTAAGGAATTGAAAGGCCTTTCTATGCATAGAAGATTAGAAGATAAAATTTGAGTGACACCATGTTTTCAGGGAATGATGTCCACCTTATAAGGAAGATCTTAGATCCAAAGTACTTAGATCGTTCAGAAGATACTTATAGGGATATGCAACTTACCCTTCAAAGGCATGGAACATGGGCATCTGCCTGGGTCAGCGAAAGTGGAGGTGTATTCAACAATGGTGGTCAACTTGTGTCAAACACTTTCATCAACAGCATCTGGTCAGCTCTGAAACTTTTCCCATTAATTTTCAAAATTACGCGTGCCAAAAGAAATTCACAGCTACACTCAGATATAGCATCTTGTGACAGCAAGAATTTGTGATGGGTTTTTCAATGCAAACAGGTATCTCGATCAACTTGCAATGGCATCTAAGTACAATACAAAAGTATTCTGCAGGCAGACCCTCATTGGTGGCCACTATGGTCTGCTTGACACCCAAACTTTTCTACCAAATCCTGATTACTACAGGCAGGGCTACATCTGTAGACTTTTAGTAGATGATGTAATGGAGTGTTTTAGAGTTCACATTTTTCTTATTCTGGACCTTCTTTTCTTCCCAGTGCTCTTCTATGGCATCGGCTTATGGGCAATGGAGTTCTTTCCGTTGATATCAACGCTACGCGTATGTTGCGTGCTTATGCTCATTGCAGGAAACAAAAGGTACAAGTTGCACATTTTATTGTAGTGGCTATTTACCTTTCCAAGCAAACTGCTTACTGAAGTTTTGAAGTGATTGATTTAGCAATTATAGTATACTACTGACTGTTTTGTTATGGCTGAAATATTGTATGCTTCCGCGGAGGCATCAGGTTTACATTTAAGTCTGCTAGATTTAGCTTTGCCATCAAGGAATCTGAACAAGTTTGTTTCAAAAATGCAGCAAGGCATCACCCTCCTGTTGATCAACCTGAGCAATGCTACCGGATACAACGTCACCCTCCAGAACGACATCAATGTCAGCCTTGACAAAAGAACCGACCTCCAGAGGAAGCACACTTCTTTCTCCCACGGCCTCAGGAGAGCAGTTTCATGGCTGGGGCTCAAACCCTCGAGCGCCGTCGCGAGGAGGGAGGAGTATCATCTGACCGCCGCCAAGGACGGCGACCTCCAGAGCAAGACGATGCTGCTCAATGGCGCCCCGCTGGAGCTCGCAGATGACGGCAGCGTTCCGGCCATGAGTCCGGCGCTTGTTGCCGTTAATTCGCCGGTGTACCTAGCACCAACTTCAATCGCATTTGTAGTTCTTCCAATGTTTGAGGCCAAGGCCTGTTCCTGAAGAATCTTTGCCTCTTAGAGTACACGTTTCAGACAAATTCCATTTGTTCGTTGATGGTAGATATAGCATCACATAACAAGGATCATGGAGAACTATATTCCCAGTTAATTTATTTCAGTAAGTGCGCATTTAACAGAAGTTCAGTAAACTGTATTTAAATTCCATGGTCTACAAAAAATATCAAAGCAGATGAACAGAAGCAGAATTCTTGTGACTTGAAATTGTTGGGGGCTTTCTTTCCATCTGATTCCTCGTATAAATTGTTTTTAGTCAACTCTTTTCCAAATATAAATATAAATCATTTTTAGCCATTTTTAAACTTTTTACAACTATAAAGTCAAATAATTGATTCGCTATAATAAACAAAGAATAAACTACTCACATTTTACATTTGATCTAGTAAAATTTAATGATCCAGATGAATAGAAGCAGAATTCTTGAAACTTTGAATTGTTGGGGCCTTCCTAGTAGGAAAGCACCCTCCAAAAATAAAGGTATGCTGCTTGATGTGGCGCGCACACGGTATTCTTTAGTAAAAGGCGAAAGAATAGTTCGCTTTGTGCTCACCACGCAGCTCCATGCTCTGTGATGAGTGCGACACCACTTATTTGTATACTTCGCGGGGCATCTCCTCTCTCTTAGCAGGCGATGTGGGACTAAAACATCACTAGTATTTGACCGCGAAACCACAATGGGCTGCCCCCGTAGAGGCCCAGATATAACCACGTTCGGATTATTTCTCGCAGGCTTGAGTTTTATTGGGACCGATCGAGGATTTATTTCTACTAAACGGATAAAACTAAAAAAGATTCATGTTAAATTTTAGAAGAAATGATTCTCTTTTTATACTGCAGGAGAGAACCATATTGAAACATCGCTTATTACGAGAATCGGCTAACAAAAATAAATTGAAAATACACGTAAAAGTTTAAAGAAAAATATTTATATATAATTGAAGTATATTAGCACACCATACTATATAAATAATATGATTCATAGTTTATGTTATCTTTTTATTTATA
>KE372617.1:464827-484218 GCA_000418225.1 Zizania latifolia | reverse complement strand
TGTTCCTGAGCTATGTCTTGAAAATTGTCCGAAAAAACTATGTCCTACTATTCATATTTCTTTAAATTTATAAAAAAAAACTTCAAACCCAGCTTACAAATCAAGTAGTTTTATTTTTTTATTACTTCTTATCTACTCTTTATCTATTACGACACTTTAGTTTTTTATTCTCATCATTAATTTATCAATTTTATTTTTAAAGTGAAGTTTGTATGAAATGACGTACAACAGTACGAGAGAAAAAATAATAGACAGATGGATTGATAAAAGATCTTATTATTGTTGTTGGTACTACTAGTGAATAATTTATATACGTCTATATATACATATTATTTGTGGCTGGTATATAAGTCAGTCCTCCCAAAATTTTTGTCTGGATCTGCCACTGCTCACTTAGGTATATGTAGTAGTGGATCATCTGCCGCAGCTTTGATTCAAAATTCTAAGGCTGCTTATGGTTGCCGATGGTGGTCAGAGTTATCGCCAACCATCAATGTTTGGAATGGTTTAAAATCATGGTAAATTTGATGAAATCTGGTCACTCACACGGTGCGGCGCCATGCCGCCAACCCCCAGCCACTCACGAATGCGCAGAGGGCAGCACGGCAGCGCAGTCCCCGTCCCGTCCTCGCAAACGGACGCGGCACGTGAACCCATCGAGTTTCCGGTCGTTTCCGACGAATGCCCCGTGCCACTTCCAAGACCGGGAGCGCTGCGGCGCCGAGCATGTGCACAGTGTCCCACCGGCAGCAGCTCGATCAAGATCAACAAAAAAATTACTGTTTTTTCGTTACTACTCCGTACCACGTATATTATATAGTGGGAAGTTGTGTTTTTTTATCGTTAAATAAGGGTGACATGTAGCCAGTGGGCACTACTTCTGCCACTCAGGCCTGACTAACTGATTGGATGATAACACTTGGTTAACCGAAGAATATTAACTGTAGTATTTATATATTAACCGAATGAAACACTTTAAAAATCAAGTTTATTAGATGAATTTTAAATGTTAAAAATAAAATCTGTGTGGAGGAAGCAGATGATGGTAGGCATGCGAATCAAGATCTGAAACGCCACTGTCCAAAGGCAGATGCAAGTTCATAAGACAAGAATACAGCTTTGTGAGAAGGCAAAGACGAGATACGCACATTCCAGAGAGAAAACAACCTTTCCTGTTCCTACTGGCTTCTCCTTCCTTCCTACTCATGCCCGCTTTTCGAGTTCATCACAAATATTTCATCGCCTCTTAATTTGCAACGATCAGTTGCGTGTTAAACTACGGCTAAACGGCAAGGGATATATCAAATATATAATTATATCGACGGCAAGTTTATCAACTTTTTTTTAAAAAAAATAACCGCACTAAAATTTGTCTGAAATCGAACAAACGATCTTGAGAGGTTTATCTGAACTCTGTCCACCATTTTCGCCAAAACCACGGGAGGTTACTGGCTCTTCGGAAAAATCACAGCGAGGAACGACGAGAGGGCGGCAGAGACCACCACAAACCTGGTACGCGGCGGAGGCGGTGCCGAACACGAACCCCTCGGGGAAGCTGCCCCTCGTGAGCGCTCCTCCGCTCTGCGCGACGCATCCTCGCGGCGGCGACGACACGCCGACGACGAGGAAGACAACCGCCAGCATCGCCGCCGTGCATTGCCCACCCTTCATCCCCATCTCGGTGAGAGACGTGGTGGAAGGAGAGAGCGGTGTGTGGGCTCCAACGTGCACGGACAGAGAGACGCCGTCCGAGCGGATCGATGAGCCGAGTATTTATAGCGGCAATGCAAGAAAGCCATGCCGGTTTTTCCAGGTTTTATCTAACAATTGAAATAAACAGATTAAACTAGCAAATTAGATTTATGATAAACACCATATTTTCAAATACAAAGTAAAAGTTGTTAACATGGTCATAAAGTTACATGAACGTCATGTTATTATAAGTAATATTGATTCGTTTATTTTTAGCTCATATTAGACTTACAACTGTTTTTAATCTATAACTCAATCAAATAGATCTTAAGTATACTAATCAATTCAATTTAAGTGCAGTGAGTTGTTGAGTTAAGGGATGGAAGTGTCATATGAGAACAAAGGTGTGTTGCTGGGGAATCATGCATCCATGCATACCTATAATTTCTTGTACCATAGGTATCATGGTACTGTGATTGATTTATACTTTATTTCATACCATGATTTGGAGTGTTGTTATTGGGGGAGTTATGAATGTTAAATGAATACCATGGAATGGGGTAAAAACGTTCATATATTTGAGGGGGGATTACATGTATATATATCCATTTATTATATTATTAAGATAACCTAAAAATGAACCACCACGTTTGTTATAGGCATAAAAAATATACATTATTAGATTATAGTGGGTCCAGATTATAATAGTGGAGATTGAACGCTAAAGTTGAAATACAAAATACACATCTATTTGTAGTTGTATATAAATCCCAATTCTAATTTAAAAAACTCTAATCTATTTTGCACGGAAAATACACTAGTTTAATTTAAAACAAAATTGAAAAAAAATATGGTTTGTATCCATTAATATGGTAGGTTGGATCCGCCTCTCTGTTTAGCTAAGCATAAATCGAGCCAATTTCCGGAAGTCTCACTTGCAATGCAGACATCTGTCGAAAAGGACTGCGTCTGCATTGATCCTAAATAAAAGGCGTCAACATCTGCATCAAGCGTAGCTCAAATTATGCAAAACCTGATTGCATGTTGTCTTGTCGACACCCAAAGCATTTGTCATGTTCGACCAGTTGCACCAATAAGTTCGTTTTCCTCTCGATTGTTTCCAATCACAGACCATGCAATTTGCCCTTAAAAATTGCACACTTGGTAACATCATCCCTTGCAAGGATCATCGCGAAAACGAGGACGCGCCATGGATCCCATTCATGCTAATGTACTGCTCAACTGCATCTGCGTTTTCTTGATAGCAATACATGGGTTCACACCTCAGATAGCTAGCTACCCGTTTGTTACTTCTTGTACTGTTGGATCAACTAGCTAGAGCCCGTTTAGTATTTTTTCGGATTGTGCTACTTATTTTAATTTATGTTTTTTAGTGGAAGCGATTTCTGTGGTGATCAGATTCAGCTATAAAATCGTTGACTCAATGGTTAGATTCTAATTCTTATAAGATATAACAGTTGTCTGAAATAGATATCATACTCCTATCTTTTTAGGTTGCATTATATTATATGATCTAAAATTATATAATAAAAAAGAAAAAATATAAAGCTATTATACTTTAATCATGTATAAATATTACCTTAAACTTCTATAAGTATTTTTAATTTCTATTAGACTAATGCTTAGGCGAAACAAAATGTCACATGATTCTCTCTCATGGTACAAAAGAGAGAATCGGTTCTCTTAAGTTCTAACATAAATCTCTTCCATTTTTAATCAGCTGACATAATATTTATGAAACGGTGCCTAATGTCAATCTGCCCTGGATTCATGCATCAAATCAATCAATTTGCCGTCTAGTTTGCCAGCTCAACCTAGCTGCACCATGGCGTACAAACAAACAGAGCAATGCGGGGGATACAGCCAGTGTGAATGTACAGGAGCATCACCTCTGCATACCTGCAGAACGATCGCAGCATCTCGCGCGTCGGATGAGATCACGGGCTGCGATCGGTGTGAAAGAGGCCGAACTCTTAGCGACTCACGCATTGGATCAAACTTCAAAGTCATCACACCAGCGGCGAGCGAATTAAGCCGGCACATGCAGATGCAGCTCAGACCATTCGAAGGATCAGAGACAAACTGTCAGCTTCGACCTTGTGCGGCTTTCACATGCAGGTTGCAGCTAGCGAGCTTCAGGCAGCGGATATGTATACCACAATATTCTCCGATCCTCCTTTGATTGCGGCCAAACTAACTGATTAGTTGATAGGTATTCAAATCTGAAATAGATCTAGAGCTGTGAAGATAGGGAAATACAGTTTCATCTATATTAGAGCTCTAGTTTCAATATTAATGTTATATCTATGGTTTGTATTATAAAATAGAGTAGTTTAAATATCTATTTTAATCTAAAATAAAAATCATATGATTTAACTCTAGGTCTAAAATTTTTTAGAACTGATTACTTGGATCGAGAGTTGTATCAAATGGGACTATATTTCCATTCTCACTATATATTTTCTAAGTAGATTTAGTTGTTTTGCTTTTAAAAAATAAAAATCTAGTTATGCTTAGTTCGACTTTATTTCCACAGGAATATCACTAATCCTCCGGCCAGCTGCTGCTCGTCAATGTTCTTTAATTCTTCGATTAATTCAGACCATAGTGTCAAGTGTGAACAATACTTTTGTGCTCATCTAGGTGTTTGTATTGTTCACACTCTGAGATCAACTCGGAGGCGATTCGATCTGTGTCAGATAGGAAGATGAACCCAACATGTAGCGCGTGGAGCGTGGCCCATCGACGGTCTGCAATGTGCGTGCCGGTGCCGGTGCAGTGACAGTACACGTCGGTTTAAAATATTTGGCTCTGAATTCGTACGTTAGACGATAAACTGATACGTGAGTCAATTAAATATTATATATTACAAAGTTAACAAGTATCTTAGAAAAAAAGTTGTCTAGTCAATACTAACAAATAGTTTTTTTAGGAAACCACATGTTTAAGGGCCAATGCACAAATTTTCATATGGTTTTATAGAAATTAGTTTAGTTCCCACGAATTTCATGCATTTGGCAGATGGGCTAGAATGAGGTCCAGCATGAGAGAGAGGTACAATGGGCCATGGCCTCCAGGGCCCAGCAGTATCTATGTTCATCAATCCTCACTCATCCGTCGGTAGAAGGAAACAAAATATAGAGACGATGACACAGTGTTTTGCACGGTTGGAGACTCAAGATACTTTGGGGATTTTCCCCCCTGCGTGAGATGGATGTTTTGGACCTCAGCACTGAGCCGAAATCAATCGCTGTCACACGGGCACACCGCACACGACCAGAGTTGACGACAACAATCGAGCTCACACTCATCAGCCAACGCGTCTTTCTCTCTTGCCAAGCCGGCAGGGAAAAACCCATCTCCCGGTTTCTGACCAGCATCGCACGCTCTCACCGGGAAGCAACGGCGAGCCGCTGAGAACTCCGGCCAAGCGCTACGTTTTGGAGTATTTAGGCTGCATAGCTTTAGAGCATAATTTTTGTAGCTGCTCAAACACAAATTCTAAATCTAGAGCTACGAATGAATTAAGAATATTTAATTGAACAATCCAGTTTTTGTTTTATACAAAAAATAAAAATAAAAATTATTTTATTATATTATATAAACATTAAATCCTATATTGATTTTGGAGTTAGAGCTGTGCCAAATGAACTTAAGGTGTGATTGCATAGTCAAGAATTTTTTTAGGTCCTAACAAAGTTAATTGTTATGAATACTTTTATATGAAAATATAATTATCAATCTCTACTTTCTTATAAAAATTCTATTGCGGGGTTCACGAACTGGTCATCCGCTGGTGCATGAATGTATTACTGAGTTTAAAATTTGGAGGGCCAAAACCAAAACTATTTACTCTATCCAACCAAGAAAAAACTTTACTTTTTAATAAGAAAGCTGGATGACCAAATCAAAACTATTCTCTATCCAAAAAACTTTACTTTTTAATAAGAAAGTTGGATGGCCAAAATCAAAACTATTCCATCCATAAAAATTCTTTTTAATAAAAAGCTGATAAATTAGTAACAAGAGTAAATTAAAAAATACTGCTTGTTAGTAACAAAACAGTATTATAAATATAGTTAATATGTAGTATTAAAGAAATAAAAATTTTGATATGACAAACTAAGAATAAGTAACTAGAAATATTTTTTAAAGACAAATTTAAGAGTTGGAAATATAATCAGAGTAGGCACTGAGTTAGAATTCTGGTGGTGAGGTGAAGATCAAAACTAGAAGGAACAAAAACACCTAACAATCTGCCCAAAAAGAACCGAAACTAGTCACGTGCAGCTTTATCCGAATGGAGGATCAGTGGATCACTGCTCAGGTCATCGCTAACCGTACCTGCGGTCGACGCGACCCAACCCTCTGTGTTACTCCCCATTCCACGTCACTGGAGCCCATCGAGATCGTCCGTTACGGATCCGACGGCCTCCACGTGCCCCCTCTACCGCGGGCCCCACCTGCAGCGAGCGCCGGGCGGAGGACGACAGCGTGTTGAACGCTTCGTCTCCCTCCTCCCCCCTCTCTCCTTCTAACCCCCCCGCGCTGCGTGTTCTCTCCCTCCATCCCTCTCTCTCTCTCTCTCCTCGCTCTCGGATTTGACGTCCTCGTCACCGGCTGCGTCTGCGGCGGCGGAGCACGGTGCCGTACTAGCCGGAGTTGGGCCATCGTCGGCCAGGTAAAACCCACGTGTTCCTCGCCTTGTCTGCTGTCCGGATCTCGAGGGGAAGACGTGTTTCAGTTCAGATTCAGCGGCTGTTCGTTAGAATTGTGATTTGCTGCGATTTTGATTGATCGGTGTAAACGGGATGAGGTGTTTGGGTGGTGGATTTGAGCTCGGTTCGGGGAGATGGGGAGTTTTTTGTGGGTTGATCTGGGCGCTGCGAGATATGATGGAACACGCGGTTGGTTATGCAGCGTAGATCAAGCGTTGTCCCTGTACTAGCTAAGTTTGTTCTAGATCCAAGCTGGTTGATCCACGAGGTTTTCATTGTGAGGACTTCATATTTGTCAAATGAGCAGCATTACTGTATTACATGGTCAGCCAGCAGTCACCCTATTCGTTTGTTCGGCGTGTGATTCATCTATGCGTGTTGTCAGATTAGCATGAATTACATGTCATTTATTTGGTCTGTGTGCCAGATGCATATCATCTGCTTCCTTCTGTGCAGCTCAGGCCTCGCCAGAATTTCATTTTTCACACTAAGTTATTTCAATCAAGTCTGAATGAGGAAACTGTAATTTGTTTTTGTCCTCCATTGTGATGTGATCATCTTGTTCGATTCCATGTTCGGGAAGCTGAACAAACATTACTCTCTGCGCATTGTTTAAGAAAGAAGTCTAATATGGTTCATTTTAATTTGGGTTATCATTTTTGTTCCAAATTCTGAGGTCTTTATGTCTATGGATGTAAAATACCTTCTCTATTTGGGTAGGTTCAATTATGCTTCAGTCTAAGGATGCTCCTTTTCTTAATTGAAGTATGATTAACTGTTTTTTTGTACCAATTTTGAGATTTTTATAAGATATATATGTTTTATAGTTTCATGTGCATTGTACAAAATCTTGATCTATTTTCCCCTATCACAGGAAGATGGCTGGTGGCTTTAGGGTATTGCATCTTGTCAGGCCTTTTCTGGCCTTCCTGCCTGAAGTACAGAGTGCCGATAGGAAAATACCATTTAGGGAAAAAGTGATATACACCGTTATTTCCCTCTTCATTTTCCTGGTGTGCAGCCAGCTCCCACTCTATGGCATTCATTCCACTACTGGAGCTGATCCTTTCTACTGGATGCGTGTTATCCTGGCATCAAACCGTGGTACCGTTATGGAGCTGGGTATCACTCCAATTGTGACATCTGGGATGGTAGTGCAACTTCTAGTGGGATCAAAGATCATTGAAGTTGATAACAGTGTGAGAGAGGACCGTGCACTGCTGTAAGTATTACAGGATTGACATTACCCTTTTGATGTAATGGAATAATGTATTAGACTATTAGCACTATCTTGTTCACTATGGTCTATTTTTACTATGGTCTGTTGTTTGTAGCTTACCGTCTATCTAGTCAATGACCATTGATTAAAAGCTATCTGATTCATGTTTATTGTGTCTTGTGATTATCTTTGTGACACTAGTGTACTTTTTTTACCCAGGAATGGTGCACAAAAATTGCTTGGTATCCTGATTGCAATTGGGGAAGCGGTGGCATATGTCTTGTCTGGAATGTATGGCAGTGTAAGCCAGCTTGGAACAGGAAATGCCATCCTCATTATACTTCAGCTTTTCTTTGCTGGCATCATTGTCATCTGTCTTGATGAACTTCTCCAGAAAGGTTATGGTTTGGGTTCTGGCATTTCTCTCTTTATTGCTACCAACATCTGGTAAGTATGTTGAACTTCATTCCTCTTCTCGTTGATATGTTGTTCTGTTTAAATTGGCTTATGTCAAACTTTCTAACATATAGTGAGAATATCATCTGGAAGGCATTTAGCCCCACAACTATCAACAGTGGCCGTGGTGCTGAGTTTGAAGGGGCTGTCATTGCATTGTTCCATTTGTTGATTACTAGAACTGACAAAGTCCGTGCCCTACGCGAGGCTTTCTATCGTCAGAATCTTCCAAACGTGACCAACTTGCTCGCTACCGTTTTGGTCTTCCTCATAGTTATCTATTTCCAAGGTTTCCGTGTTGTGCTTCCGGTGAGATCCAAGAATGCACGTGGTCAGCAAGGCTCATACCCAATTAAGCTGTTCTACACTTCAAACATGCCTATCATTCTGCACTCTGCACTGATTACCAACCTGTATTTCATATCTCAGGTACATATTCCAATTAAACTGCTAGTAATTTAACTCTTTTCATGTTTGTTAAATTAGTGTTAACATGTTTCTATTGCTTTGGCAGCTTCTCTACAAGAGGTACAGTGGAAATTTCCTGGTCAATCTTCTTGGGAAATGGAAGGAATCTGAGTACTCTGGCCATTCTGTTCCTGTTGGTGGTCTTGCTTACTATGTAACTGCCCCATCAAGGTGAATTATGATTTCTTTGATGCGGCCTCAATCTTTTTGTGACAGATTTTAGTTTCTACTCCTTAATAATTTACTTCTTTTAATTATACTTAACCTTGTCATGGATTGAAATTATGCAGTTTAGCTGATGTTCTCGCAAATCCATTCCATGCACTGTTCTATGTGGTCTTCATGCTGTCAGCTTGTGCTCTCTTCTCGAAGACATGGATTGAAGTATCTGGTTCATCAGCAAAGGATGTTGCTAAGCAGCTCAAGGTAAAAAAGAAAAAAAATCATTGTGTATGCCTGGTTTGGAATGTAAACTATTATGCAAGGGCAACCTGTAAACCTCCACTTTTGCATTTTAACAGGAACAACAAATGGTGATGCCAGGTCACCGTGAGTCGAATTTGCAGAAGGAATTGAACAGATACATCCCTACTGCTGCTGCATTTGGTGGAGTCTGCATTGGTGCATTGACTGTCCTAGCTGATTTCATGGGCGCAATTGGTTCAGGAACTGGTATACTGCTCGCCGTTACCATCATATACCAGTATTTTGAGACATTCGAGAAAGAAAGGGCTACCGAGCTGGGCTTCTTCGGATTTTGATCACCTTAGCTACAAGACTGATAGCTGGAACTTCTTGCAAATCGCAGTACTGCTTGGCCAGCTTTCGTGTAGTTGGAGAGCTCAGAGTCTGTTTAGGTAGCGACTTATTTACAACAATTATCTGGTAGCATAGTCTGCGCTTGTTCATGCCAGTATATGCCCTGCCCCAAGTACAGCAACGCCGGATGTACTGCCATCAATTTAGTTTCTTTTAAACTGAATAATATTGTATTTGTTACCTTTTCTTTTTTTCTGCAACCTTCGTCACTAATCTTTCTGATCACTTGAAACGCGTTTGCTTGCTGCGGCGAACGCATGGAGCTAATGTATTTCTGCTCACTAGAGCATAAATTTATTTCTTTAGATGTCATCTAATTCTGCACAAACGCTGTAAAAAGGCTCTGGTAAGCCCCTCATTCAGTGAAATCATCAGTATTTGCCAATTGATAGTTAACCTCCGTATCCTTCCCATTTTGAATTTTTAATAGGGCATGCACAATTATATATTTTAATGTATTATTCTAAATTATACAATGGATATTTACTATCTGAATTGTGTATTTAGAAAATTATATAAGGAGCATTTATCACCGATGTGGGAAAAGAATCCATTTACTATCTGAATTGTGTATTTAGAAAATAATATAAGGAGCATTTATCACCGATGTGGGAAAAGAAAGAGAAATTATTAGTAAGATATTTTTATCTAAAACCCTTAAAAATAGAGACAATAAATTATATTGGGCATCTCTAAACCTCTCTTCCCGTCTCTTCCCCTGTCAACACCGTCCCTCGAGCTGGTCTGTGCCGCCGGCCGGCCTCTCGCTGCCCCGCGCCGGCAGTCGCCCGCCCGCGCTGCCGACCATCGGACCGCTGGCCCGCACAACCAGCCGTCCCTCGAGCTCGCTCTCCCGCGACGCCGGCCGTCCGCCCGCTTGCCCGCGCCGCCGGCCGTCTGTACTTCGTACTCACACACGATCGGAACAGAACAGAACGCCCTCTCTTTCTCAAGCGAGAGACCATGGAGGCGGCCGCCGAATCCACCCCGACTCGCCCTTCCCACGCTTCCCCGACCTCCCTGTCCCCATCGCCGGCGTCGCTGCGCCAGTGGCGGCCGGCGGCGCAGCGGAACCTGCGAAACCAGTGGTCACGCCTGCTCGCCGCCAAGGCCCGGTGGCTGGCCGCCTCCGGCGACGGCCGCTCCCACGCCTCTGCACTCGTCAACGCCCATCTCTCCCGCAGGTAAGTTCCCCCTGTGTACCGACGCGTTGTGTTGGAGCTTTTTAGTAGTTGGCGATGGCGAGTTGCTGCGTGGGCTTGTCAGGTACATGCCGGGCATGGATTTAGGGGTGCTCAAGGACATGCCGGGAATCCGCGAGAAAGCGAGCGATAAGCTAGCGCGCAGGGAGGTAGTAATTATCTTCAATTCAGTGAATCTTACCTATGAACTGTTCAGCTTATGATCTCTCTGCCCTTTTGCATTGCTCAGGAGCAATGCCGGAGAATGCTCCTATCGGCCTACAAGGAGATGGTACGATGTGCTTGCTCAACTCTCTGTCTCTCCCTCTCCAAATCCAGATTGGATCCCACAAGGTATAGCTAGTTCATGCGGCATTTTTTCTTGTTTCACCTGTTAACAGGTCCTTGCTATGGCCGACTTGGTTAAAGCTTCTCGCTCTATGCGCTGCTTTTCCAAAGTTGCACTGAATAGTCCGCTAATCCGGTTTACTGAGCACCAAGATGATATGAATGATTCAGGGGATGGTGGAGGAATCCCAGTATTCAAATGGTTCTCCATATTAGAATTCGGTGGGTTATTCATTTTGTTTCATGCAATACAGGATTAAAATATCATGCTCCTTTACTCTCAGTAGGACATGTCAACACTTGCCATTTAAAAGATTCAGGAAGGTGCCTTCATGGAAAATTTCAGAAAGTAAAATGATGTTTTATATAGTCAACGAACTGATTCTTAGTTTGTTTATAATATTCTGTTTTTCAGCATCCCATTGAATCAGTGTCTAGCTTCTTATGTTTGATCCTGGTTTTCTTTATCAAACACTGCTTATTCAGATCCTCCTGGTGAACATACATTGTATTTAATCAACACAAGATAAAATTCTTATTTTGAATTCCTTTATTTGTGGGTTATCACAGAGAATCTTGCTCAAGAACTTGTCGAGATGTTTGTTTCAGAACTACAATTGAAGGTATATCAACAGTTTTTTACGATTGTTCCATGATGATGCTTGTTTATTCCAGAAACAGTCTGTGCATTTACTTAAGCTATGTTTTAGCCATTACAGTTATCAGGATTATTTTACCTGTCTGTTTCCTTGTTCCTATCGGGAACTTCCTGATGTTGGAAATTGCTTCCAACTTCCATATTACAGAGATTGCTTGTCTTGGAACTCCTCTCGGTCACCTTGAAGGAAGGTGTAGAACACGATGAATCATTAGAATGGTCAGATGAGCTATTTGATGGAGAGTTCAATGAATTTCAGAGTATTGGCCTTCATTCAGGAGACAGTTACCCACTGCCCAAAAATTGGAGTGCTGATGTCTCACTGGCAGGGCAACCTAGCCAAACCCCATCCCATGAGGTTTTACAGGTACGGGTGAATGTTTTTGTGATTTTTGCATTTACGACAGCAAAAGCTCAATTGATCCTGTCCTGGTGCATGTATCTATCTTCTGTTTGGTTGGCTTAGAATCAACGTGTGATCTTTTGATTAGATTAACCGTTGATGCTAAAGTTAGCATATTGGGTTTATTTTTTTTAAGTGCTCACGACCTTATTTTGCAGGTTTACTTGACCTCTTGGCTTGCTAATGCGAACATCAAGACAAGCAGGTAATTATCTTGTTGTACCTTTTAGCTTATGCCTTATGGAATTTATATACTAAGAATATCATAGTCATCAAATCTTGAAAACTAAATGTATCACGTATCTTTTCTCAATGTTGTGTTACTATGAAATTATCATTTCTGGTTTTAATGTCATAGTTTTTTGTAGGAAAAAGTCTACTTTTAGTCCTTCAATTCGTGTCTTCTAGTTTTGGTCCCTCAACCACAAAACCGGATAAAACTTGTCCCTCATCTCTCAATACCGGGCAAGTTTGTCCCTAGCCTGGTTTTGCACATAGGTTTGAATGGTGTAGCAGCCACATCATTATTTTGCTAAATCATCTACAAGACTACAACTTCATCAAATGGGCCCCACATGTCAATCCTTATATAAGTGAAACTAAAAATCCACATGTCATTATGATTAGGCACAAAATAATGAGGCGGTTGCCATGTCACTTAAAACCATCTGAAAAACCAGCCTAGGGACATAACTTGTCCGGTTTTAAGAGATGAGGGACAAGTTTTATCTGGTTTTATAGTTGAGGGACCAAAATTAGACTGACACAAGAGTTGGGAGACTAAAAGTAGACCTTTTCCCTTCTTTTTATTGGAAGGCTTAATGTCATAGCTTGTGTGATAATAGCAATGACTGCATTATTTTCAGAATTGATGAAATATTTGAGCTTGTTGGGGAGGAGATGCAAATAAAATTATCTTGAAGATTCTGATGCATAGGGCTAAAGTAAGAAAAGTAATCTATCTTCTTATTTGTGATTTACTTAGTAGAAGTCCCAAAAGCTTGAAGCTTATGTAATCTGCCCGAGGGATATAACTCTTTTCTGGTAATTCATTACTCTCGAAGTGCACTGGATTAGAAAGATTCTACAACCTAGTCGACAACAGAAAGTTTAACAGTATAACAGAATCACTTATCAAAAACCCAAGGGTAACGGAGGAATCACGTTTGAGGCTTATCTTCATGCCATCATCTGATATGACTCATATGAGTGTGTTAGGCTTATCTTCAAGTCTGTTCTGGCTATTATGAATATACGCAATCAGTTTTCTTATGGATGCATCATTAATTTTGGTGGCACGTGCCTCTGCGAAACATGTTTTGTTCCTTTTAATTTAGGTTGTTTGCGGTTGAGCATGCTGTCTTGACTTTTTGAGTGTGCTATTATCTGCCTGGAAGGCTCCAGGGAAAGCGAAGGATAGAGGCTGAGGTCCATGTACAGTGTTTTATTGAATATTGATACTTGAAAGGGTTGGCTGGTAGGTGTGTGAGAAAAAGACAAATAAAGAACTGGTGCCTGGGCTATAGCAAGTTGCTTAGGTCCACTAAGTCTTATAATCAGGCTGGTCCTGTGTTGGGCCTGTTGGCCCATGAGCATCTCCAAATCGAAAGGCTTTTGCCTTTTTTGTGTTAAGACGTTCTTGAAACAGCCTACAAGAGACGGAACTCTGCTGAACTTCAGAACCATCATTTTTGCACTGTGAAGCCACAATCTGCTCGAGATGTCTGTATCGAAGGAATCAAATATCATTTTTTCCATTGTTGAATCAGGCAATGAGCCTGTGATTAGCTCTCTATATGTTCCTGCAGCAGGCGTGACCATCCATGACTCGATGCCTTTGCTGAGTGAAACTGAACTTGCAAGCTCAAGGCCTAGGGTGGCTTTGCTCCAGTAGTGAACTGAACTGGAACATGCCGGCATGCGAGCAGCTTATAATGGCCTTTTCTATTAATCTTTATAAGAATTATTAAAAACAAAATGTTTATGGGATTGAGAGAGAATGTGAGTATGTCCCTCTTCTTGGACGCCAGTCAAACTCAAACATGCAGGTGCTGGGCTCCTGGGGGCTGGGGCTTCTTGCTCTGAGCCTTCTTCTAACCTGAGCATTAAATTAGCCGAGACCACTTTGAACGATCCATTTGTCCCTCCCAAATTCTGCTCTCCTGTCTGTGAGACTGTGACAAGCAAAGCATAGGTTTTTGGGGGGCATCACATGACCAACCGGGCAACCGGCCGGGCCAGCTTAGCCGTAGCCAACCACATCCAGTCTTTTTTTTTTATGGCTGATGCGATGAGAATCCGTTTTGTTTATGGCTGCAGGGAGCCTTAAAAATGGACTAGTACTATTTTCTATGCAGACTTGTACACGCTGCTTGGCTGCTTCTGAGTGAGTGAGCGTGTCCAAATCGCCAGGTCTTTTGAAAAGGCCAGCTGGATAGCTCAAGTAGACAAGTAGTCAACCCCGTTTAATTTTTGCCCAGGAAAGAAAAAGAGAGAGAATAAAGGAGGCCATAGGTTGATGAGATCCTCACACACACTGACGCAAAGTACAGAAAAGGGCACGGCCATGATGTGACCAGCAAATCCAATCCACTTTGCTAACTAAGCCAGTAGCATCAGCAGCATTTAGTACCAGCAAAAGGAGAGCACTAATTTATGCACACTGCATATACACGCGCGTGAACGGCTCGTTGTTTTCTTTTCTCCATGGAAAGAAAGATACCAGAAAGATAGACAGATCGATCGAGAGAAAGAAAGAAGCTGGATTGGGTCGCTTTACCCAAGAATCTTGGAGCAAGTGCATCGTGAGTCGAAGCCGTTGATTGGGCAGGCGTACGTTGGCTGTTGGCATGTGTCCCAGCGACTGACTCGTCATCAGTGGAGGATACATGCGGCGCACGGTTGCTTGTCTGAACATGCAATTAACCGGTTTAGCTGCTGGCCTGCTGCTGAGCTGAGGCAACAGGAACCTGCCATATCCTGCCTGCATATGCAAGCCAGTGTCTTGTTGTAGCAGCAGCAGCAGTGCAGTGGGTACTACCAGCAAACTGTTGGTAGCTGGCTGGCAGATGCTGGCTGGCTGCTGCTTTGGCATGGGCTGCAGAGAATGTTCCAGAATCCAGATGTACTCCAATCCTGCTGATGCTGATGCGTACCAAGTCCCAAAGAGGCCCCCAAAGTCATGTGTGAGAGAGAAAGATTTGATGACGAGATGGAAAGCGTTGTACTTTAGTAGGAGAGGTACGTACAACAGCGCATGCAGCTGCAACCATGCATGCAACAGAGAGCAGCCGCAGCAGGAGTCGTAGTGCGTGATAATAACTGTCATTGGCAGCTTCTTTGACAGAGAAGGGTTCATGCATCGATGGATGGATTCATGCTGCTGCCACTGTCTCCGGCCCTTTGGTTTTTCCTTTACTCCACTGTTTACTTTAGATAACTGAGGCCGTCAACGTGGGGACTATGTACATATGGTCCAATCTCCTCTAAGCTGAGTGATGGAATGTGGTACTACTCATTGGAGTAATCATGGAACTTATCTATGTTGCATATTGTTCTGTAAGTGCTATCATTATTAAACAATACTCTACTCAGTGGAGTAGATCTTAAGGGCAACTTAACAATTAATTAATGGTCTCTCTAGTTTAAATATGTCTGGTCATTCCATTTTACAGGTACTATCCATTTATAAATAGATGATGTTTTAGATATTGACACAATTTTCAGTATACATACATCTGTGCTATTTTTCTATTTTTCTATTTATAAAATTATAATTGTATGAAAATTATTTTCTATGACAAATAAATCGATATCACTTTCACATGTTAAATTCTTGTATGTTTGTAATAATTTAAAACTTGATATTTGGCTTCATGCACTTTAGAACTGTATCTGTTTGAGAACGGAGTTAGTACAATATATTTCAAGATTCTCCCTCTCTTGGTTTTGACAAACAAGCAGTTCAACAATATGCATGTTCATACCATGACACATGAGTGCGCACCGGATTAATTTGTATACATCATAGGTTTGTCGTTATGAACAAACTAGCGAATTTGTAAGTCAACATGCTTACGTGCTCTCTCTAAAACGCAAGTGGTAATCATATGAGTCAACATATCCACAAAGGTTTGAGCATTACTTCTACATCAATGTTGCCTTTAGAGAACTAATTTATTCACCATCGAGTAGTTCTCGATTGATTTAACTAAAATCTAGGAGTACCGACTAATCAAGAACCATCTGTTGCAACTAACGATTCTAACGAAATAAAAATCAGAGACCAGGATAAGTGGATCGACAACACGTCTCACACAAAAACTATATACGTCGTTTTAAACTTATGCAAAAAAAATAAGAAATTAACTTAAATAACGTTATTGCCCTACTCATTTACTGCATTTTAGAAAAGATGTGTCCTTTATTTACAAAAGGGGTAGCATTTATTTAACAATTATAAATACAAAAGAAAATATAAACAATTCATAAAGTTATAAAACAACATGTATCTAAATTTTTTAAGAAAACTAAAACAAATCATATAAAAAACCGAAGAAATAAAATTAAAATCCATGCAGCTCAGTCACCAGCAAGGCAGCAAGCATCCTCTCTTGAAGCAGCAGTAAAACCAACCAGACCACAGTGCATTTACTCAGCAGCCACCACTTTCCCTTCGTGGTTCGCATCCCCATGCCTCGCCCCCCCGCTTTCCTACCCACACCACCGCCACGTCCCACCCCCTCTCCCCGATCCAACGGCGGAGATCCCCGCGACAGCGAACCGACGGTCCGGATCGGCCTCCCCGGTCGGACCGGACCGGGCGCCTTCGTTGAAAACTTCGCAGGGGCCAGTGAACTCCACGCTTTATCTCGCACCCCCTCTCGCGAGCGGAGAGCGCTCTCTCTCTTTCTCTCTCTCTTCCTCGCTCGCTCGCCTGCGCGCTGGAGCTAGGAAACTCTCTCGCCATTCCGCCGCGCGGAACCCTAGACCTAGCTGCCGGCCGCCTCCCGCGGAGGCCGCGGGCGTCCCGGTCCGGAGCGGGCGCCGCCGATCCGATCCGCCGCCTTGCGCCGAGCCGATCGAGGTAGGTCGCGCCCTGAATCGCCCCCCGCTGCTGCTCCCCCCGGAATTCGCGGGGTCACCTCGTGGGGGGTTCTCTACACGGGAGCTCGTGTGACGGGTGTGAATCGGGTGGGCTCGTGCTTGGGTGCAGGGTTCGTGGCGTGATCGGGGTTGGGGATTTTTTTGGGGGAAAGTTTGGGCTTGTTTTCAGGGGGGATCTGTGTGGGTGGGGAAATTGGGAGCTGCGTGGCGCTCGATCTTGGGTTGCTGTGCCCTTGCGTGCTTGATTGGATGCTAAATTTTAGATTTCCGGTGGGTAATTTGTGTGGGATGGTCGGGGGTTTGGTTGGATTCAAGCTTGAGCAATTGAGCTCACTTCAGCTGAGCTCATATGCTTGCTTAAAGGAGGTTCGTGCAGCGCGGTAGCTTAGCTTGAGCTGCTCTTTGTTGCATGCTCCGGGATTCGGGAGTCTCCTAGTTGCGGAGAAACGCGGGGATTTGGTGCTGCTTCAGCAGATGCGGCAAGCTTGGTTTCTGCTGTTGCTTCCTCTCTCTCTCTCTCTCTCTCTCGTCTACCTTTTCACGGTTCCTTTGAGGATCGAGCTCTGAGTGTTTGATGCAGGGTTCGGGTTGCTTCCCTGCTGTCTCTTGTGCATCTTTGGAGATTTACTTAGCTGCATCCCTCTTCTCGTGGTATACAAGTGGGGAAAATGGCATATTTGAGCTTAGCAAATAGATCGGTGTGATGTCTCTGACATTTCCAGGCTCCATTTTCTCTTGCGCATTCCTGATTTGGTGTTCGCTTAAGGAGAATGGAATTTGCGTTCTGATCTCAAGCTGGTGGCCTGATAGTACTGATGCTATATTATCTTTCTGGTTGTATTTTCATTTATGAATCCTCTGTCGTAGTTGTAGTGATGTGATCAAGTTCAATTTTCTTTGTTTTGGATCTTCAGGGCTACTTTATTTGCTGTTTCCTTGCTCATTCAGCTTCTGACTGCTCCGCTAGGTGTGAGATGTAACTTTGCTCGTGCTAGTTAATAGTGTTTCCTGGAGATACTCTTGATTTAGCTGAGCCTTTGTTTCTTTCATCTCCATGCCTGTTTCGCTCAAGTATGCCAGTCTAGCTAACGAGCTCAAGTAGTTTATTATTTTGTGAGTTGTTTGAGCCTCCTGTGTGTTTGTCTCCAGTCTTCACTAGTTGTCTTCACTTGCCAAGTGCCAACCAAAACTTCTAAATCAATTTACATAATTCAATCTGGAAATGCAACTATGGCTTTTTTCAAGATTGTTGGCGTGCATATTTAAGCCCTCCTCGCTACATTTATCAACCATGCTTCTAAATTCTAATATAAGTGTAGATCCACTTTTGTTGTTGATTGCATATCTGGAAACTTAAAATGCTAATCTTGATAAACTGTCTCATCACCATTCAAATATGCTTGCTGCTTTTAGTTAAGTAGCATAGTTCCCGTTAGCCATGCATTGCAACGATCTAAAAAAATACGCATTAAGTTATTAAATAAGTGCAAAAAAAACCTCTAGTCTAAAATATCATTGACATAATTCACATTAGATCATCTGTACAACCGCATGTGAGCATGCAATCCTTTACAAAATATCCTACAATGACACACATCTATGTAGATCCATCTGCAAAAGATATTTTCATGAGAAGGGTATGAGGGCACATCACATGATCATAACTAAACCTGTTTTAAGTAGAGATAATTTTCACCTGCTTAATAGATGCAGTATATCCATTATTGTTTTATATGATTTTGGTGCTAAAGAATTTTCTGCAATAGGCTCTATGTTGTCTTCAACTTCTTGTGTTTGCATGTCCTTCTGGAATGCACTAAGTGCACTCATTCATTTAATCGTATAATGTTCAACAATAATCCCATCTGATTTTTTTTCACATTTCCAGGCTAAGTATAAATAAAAGGCACATCTTCAGGTTGCTTTCATCTTGAATTTAGTTTTATTGGCCAAGGGTTGCCCTTCTGTGTCAGTTGTATCTCTGTGGAACCATCTTCGTCATTCTGAACTTGACAGTTGTAAGAGCAGCATGTAGTGTTGTTTGATATGAAACTTTGGGATTTGCCTATTGCTGACATCTTACGTTTTCACGTTTATTAGACCCATAGTAACACGCTGGGAATGTCACAGTTTCACCCCACTCAGCATGGAGGTGATAGTGATTTTCAGATGTGGCAACAACATATGATGTACAAGCAATTGCAAGAGTTTCAGAGACAGCAGCAGGTACAACAACTTGATCATGGAGCCAGGATGCAGCCCTCTTTTGGACACTTTCAAGCTCCTGCAAAACCAGTTCCTG
>KE372617.1:417385-430770 GCA_000418225.1 Zizania latifolia | reverse complement strand
GGCCAGCCGGCCCGCCTAGCTCGCATGCTTCGGCCGCGCGGGCTCCGGCCTGATTGGATATCGACGGTCAGAATCGTGGGGGAGAAGAAAAATGCTCGCGGCGGGGGTCGCCGTCTCCACGTCTAGGTTTTCAATCGGTCTAGATTCTTTCTAAAAAGAGTTTTTTAGATGCCTCTAAAATTTTATCAGCCATCCAATCCATACAATCAGACGACTCAGATTTAAAATAAGTGATCTGTTAATGTGGGACCCACATGCATGCAAAATAAATTCTTTCCATGCGTCCAAAATAATTTAAAATCCCTTAATTTATGTGAGGCCCCATATACATAGAGATTATTTTCCTAATTAAGCAATGTACTTTTATAAATCATGCATGCAAACTTGAAAAGCAAAATAAATAATTCCATAGAACATATGCTGGTGTGCACAATTAATTTTCAAGTTTGGTTGAAATTAAGTTAGAAAATTAAAATTTGAACTATATTCTTATTGTAGATATGCATGAATACGACTGAATATTAAAAAATTAATATGTTGATAGGTGACATATTGTGGACAATGTATAAAATATTTTGCATAGCATAATTGGAGTAATGTATCACAAATAGTTGAAATAATTTTGTTTGTCATTTTCTTGATTAGTACTTACGATATTCATCAAAATAATGATGTGACTTATGTTCCTTAATCAGCACAAAATGTATCGAACGATTGCACGCACAATTAAGTACAAGCAGGACATGCACAATCAACGTTATCTGTGAGTATTGTTCTTTAAATCACGCTATGCAAGCATCAGCTATAGCAGATTTACCACATATTATAATTTATTAAATTATTTTAATCCTATTTAATGAAGGATTCAGATTAATTTAAACTATTACCTCTTAAAGAGGTAACGGGGCACCCTAACGAACCCCGTCTAAAAACAACCTAACTCATTCAAATTATTAACAGTTCAGTATTCACTGCTTGAATTAATCTTAAACTCCTAGAGCAGACCAAAGATCTTCGCAGAGATCGCAAGATGCAGTGGTGATCTGACCACTAACTTCAAGGTGCCTACGTGTTGGATTCAAGCGTGGCGAGGATTAATTACTCTTTTATCTTAAGTAAACTTTATATTTTTTATCTTACCTCCTCCTCTAGTGTGTGTGTGTGTATATATATATTTATTTATTTCTCACCCAGTATATAGTAATTAGATCTCACGCATCATCTAAATATATATGGTAAAAATATAAAGTTCATCACCTCTACTCCTAGTGTATGATAACTAGACTCTACACGTATCGGACAAAAATACAAAGTTCACTAACTTATGGAAAAAACAAATCCCCAGTAACTCGTACGCTATGTGAAGGCAGATGAGCAAGCCTGTACAAAAATAATAGAGATGGTGATCTCGTGGAGTCTGAACTAGATCCAGGAAATTCAACTGCAGGATTGTTAGAAGAAGATTACAAGTACAGGAAGATGGCAGACCTGAGTACCTGACCAAGGAGAATTACAGCACTGTTTCAAATTTTCAGTAAAGCTACCAAGTTAGCACTCCAATCTACATTTGTTGTGTAATGTACACCTGAACGAAGGAAATATACTCGAAAAGGCACTAATCCTCCATTAGGATCTTTCCATAATTCTCGGGTAATGTACACGAAGGAAATGACGCAACGGACTGCAATTAGGGGCTCAAGACAAGTTACACCATCAAGTCACCCGCTTCAGTTTCAGCCTTTTTTTCTTGGGGGGAGGAACCAAACCAAGATCTTTGCACAGCTGCTCGTCAGGCTGCAGCGTCTTTGGAACAGCACCGAATGCACGGCGGGCGACTTCCAGCCCGGAGAGTGCTTGGTGTAGGTAAGCTGACACATCCTCCAAGCTTTGTTTTAGTTTACGAGTCCTCAGAAAAGCAGGGAGAGCGGACTTGGATGTTTGATGTGTTCTTGACTCGGAGATTGGAAGGTTTAGCTCCGCAGCTTGCATGAATCTCTCAGTCGCTGCTTCCCATGATAAGTCATACCTCTGCATGTCAGTTAACGGAGAAGGCTGCTCTACTAGAGCATTCAGCGTTAGTTGTACAAACTCCTCTTCATTGTTATAGATGTGGCAATTAGGGAACTGCTTGAAGAACTCATTTGAAGGGTGATTGGCACATATGACAATCTTTCCCATTGCAAGGGCCTCAGCAGTGGTTGTACATAACACATCGGTTGTGCTAGGGTTGATGAAAACTTTATAGCTGTTGGAAAATTGAAGTGTCTCAGTGTTAAACAAACCATTGCCATAAATATGCCGAATGTAACAGAGACACAGCAAAATGTAGTATGAGCTTATGAAACTCCTAGGTGATCTAGCCCTCCATTTCCATCTCCGACCTCATTAAATAGCTTGTGTTCAAGTTTTGTTTAGTTCAGTAACCTTGCATTATTGCAATGAAATATAACAGTATATAACTCTCAAACTAAAATTTCGAGCAATGAGGAAAGTAGTAACTACTAAAACTTGTTTAGTTGTATGAGCATGCTCGCTGAAATAAACATGTAAGGAATTTTTTAGAGAACTCACTCATGGAATAGGGGATTTGCATGATCACGTCCAGGGTGAACCTTCACAGTCAAACTTAGACGCTCCGCAGATTTTTGGACTTCATCAGAATCTTCGCCAGTACCGTATAAATCTACTTCCAGACCCACCAATTTGTTCTCATATTTGGACAGCAGGTCCAGAAGCTCCCTGTACCCTTTACTCCACACCATTTTCCCAATGTAGTACGCCCCTTTTGTGAAGGCTACCTCCCCATTCTGAAGCTGCAACAACTTTAGTTTACCTACCTCGAGAAATTCTGGATTCACGCCATGGACATTGCACACAACAGATCTGGGCATATCTTGAGTGGCACCTGATAATCTGATAATCTGTTTTATAATCAGCAAATGTCAGTATTGCATGCTTTAATAAGGACATGATGATTCTGGGGGTTTAGGGTTCTTCAAATTCAATAAATATGTGCTGGAGTATAGGTCAAAATTCAAATGCATGCTGGCAGCAAAATTCCAAGTGACAAGTACCCCTCCAATTTTATAATTTTAATTCTCATTTCCATCAAGATACCAAGCAAAATTACAAAATTAAATGGGCAAGATGCATCCTCAGCTGAACACCATGATACCGTCATAGGTAATCTTACTGGAACCCATAATATCCAACTAAAAAAGTATGCCTATTTAATCATTTTACTCACTAAATTGCAAATGGATGCTTGTCCCAAATTCTACATAGATTTATAAGGTCCAAAACGCTAACATGCAAAGGATCCATGTGCAGAAATCAAAAGCTGTAGTGCTAGATAGTAGATGTCTAGCATACCATATTTTCACGAAAATTCTGACAGACTTACAGAAACCTCAGGACTGTCTCGATGAATAGTAAACACCTAAGTATCTCTTTTTATTCAATTCTCCTGGACTGTAGTTAGATATAGTATAGTATAATATAATCATGGGTGTCTTCACTTCATTGTAACCAAAGAATAAACAAGGCTATAGCCTGTCACAAGTTTGTTGATACCTTTACACATGCACCTTATAGTGCTTACTGATTATGAATAGCAAGCATTATGCTTGGTCCGAGTTTTTGATGAATAAAATTTTGTGGATAGGAAAACTGTCACGTCAAAAATAGTTTGATTGTGCATATGTGTGACAATGATGTTACCTTGTGGCAATAAATTCGGGAAACCCAGGT
Organism: Zizania latifolia; assembly: GCA_000418225.1. Taxonomy (NCBI): domain Eukaryota; kingdom Viridiplantae; phylum Streptophyta; class Magnoliopsida; order Poales; family Poaceae; genus Zizania; species Zizania latifolia. Next base: position 427,020 of record KE372617.1, on the reverse strand, counting down.
GTTCATGTACTTCATGAAACAGGCAATCGCTTGTCCATTTTTTTCCCTTTTCACGTATGCTATATAATTTGTGTGAATCACACCTATCACTCGCCTGAACTTATTTTTCCATTTGCGCCCATGGTGGTACCAATTTAGATGTTCAGGTTCTTCCAGAACAGCAATGTCAGCCACTTCATCTGGAATACATTCTGTGATATCTCCAGCAGGTAGAATACTTCTCATTTCTTTAGAAAACTGTACCATAGAGAAAAAAAGAGTGTAAGTTCTCTAGAAATTCTGTAAGCAAGGGACTGGACTTCTGACAAAACCAGCCCAGCATCATAAGTAATAACTCCATGGCTAATCAGATTGGATCAAACAGAAAATATTCTAATCAATTTCACTCGGAATTTAATTTCCAAATAATACAGAAGACAAGATAACACTAAGAAGTCAAAAGTGTTAATATTTATCCACCTGAATTGACATACACACTAACTGGATCAATTTACCTTCCCAGGGTAGAATTTGATGCTGAAGGAAGTCCTGAAACCGATCCTCTCCTCAATCCAGCTACGAACATAGGCCTCATGCTCCAAAGGCGAATCGAATACAATCTTATTTGGGTAAACCAATTCCTGGTCCCTTAGAGAAAGCCAGGGTATTACCAAGGTGACCTCTCTATCCCCATCCTTTGCAAAGTAGGCTGCCCTAAACAACGGGTTGATGGCCGTTCCTGTCATCCATGGAAGACTTGCAGTGGTAAATATTGCAAAATGCCGTTTTGTCGACATGGCATGTATGCGCAAGGGGTCACCACATATGCACCACAAAAATTCTGCTCTCGTAGCACATTGCCAGCCTGATGCGCCTTATCTCAACTGAAAAACACAATAGAAGGTGGAACCAGGAATTGAATAAGCTTCAAATTTGTGGACTTGCTTCATACATGCAAGTGTTAAACACTAAGAACAAAATCGCGGCATTGAAACTACTGATTAAGCTAAACAAACTGGGTATGCCTGTCAGAGATTTGATAATTTGCCACATCACATAAAAGCGAGCGTAACGCATGGCGGACTGGGGGAGTGCAGAACTGCAGAAGTGTACTGCAACAAACAGGCGACTAGTCCGGTAGTGAGTGTGGGAATTGGACTTTGGACGTAACACGGCAGGTCGCTAGAGATTCAGCGGAAACTGGAGGAATCGGGGGCTTACCAGCGAGGACCGAGGAAGGAAGCTCGACGCTAGGGACGCCGTCTCCGAGGGTAGCTTGAAGGGACGCCTTGGTGGAACGCGCCGGCGAGGAGGAGACCGGACGGCAATGGCGACTGGCGAGGGAGAGCCGGGGCGGTGGAGTGGGTGAGGTGGGGTGGGGTGGGGCGCCGTCACCTCTCACCTGGACTCTTCCTTTCCTTCCCTAACGGAGGCTAGGAGTTCACGCGCGCCGTCACGATGTTGATGGTTCTGAAAAAATAATTGATAAAAAATGAACTAGTTCATTGACTATAGCAAATTATCAATTCTCTCGATGATCTGGAATATAATCAAATTATGAAATCTCTCATGGATCTAGGATACTCAAAGCATTTGGACGGATGAATTAGTCCGTTTTAGACATCTTAAGCTACAGTAAAAAATCCAAATAATCTTATTAACTTTAAAACCAGCTATTTAACATATTAACCAAATTATACCTCAAATAGTTTTAGTTGGTCGCTTGGTGTCGTCTATTATAAAAATGATTTTTACGATACGAGCTATACACGAGACAGCTATTTTAGTTGCTGCCAGTCACGTTGCAGCGTCCAATGCCTCGATGTTAACCACTGGCGTTACCAACGATTGCATGAGCGCCTCTCCGAACTACAGAGCCGTCGACGTTAGATGTGAAAAGAATGACCAATGACCAATGAAGAATAATGGTGTTTACGCAATAAGAAAATTATTTTTATAGTAGTCTGATTAAAACTGCTTAAAGTATGATTTGATTTAATTTCAGAAGATGAGGATGTTAAATGATTCACTTTAATGTTACAAGTATTATAATATTCAGATTCAACACAACATCGAATTTGAATAGAATTATTGTCTAGATTTATTATTCGGAGGAGGAAGTATTATTTGGACTTTTACAAGCTGCTGGTTAGTTGGTAGCACGCGAATGGAAGTCTGGAATATCCTATCTTGGCGAGCAAACATGATTTACATCAACTGCCTCCAAATTCTTCTAAAAAACTGTATCAGATTTAGGTACAGTTTTTTTTTCTTATTTTTTGATGGAACAGATACAGTTGTTTACAGGCAGACAAGTCACGGAACAGAGTTTTGTATAAAAATTAACACTCGGTGCGCCTCCTTTCCTTCTGAAATTCTGGGTATCTCGTTTGATATAGTGATAAATGAGACGAGGCGACAATAAAGAACGGAGGATTAGCCTTAGCTTTAAGCCAACGTCAAGTTTATGCCTAACTTGAAGTGACAGAAAAGAATACAATCACTTTCTCCTACTGTCCTACACCTTGTGTGCGCACTTACATAGTTTATGCCTTTTCCAAGCACTTAAAAACTGTAGAAACTTCTGCACGTCACATGGGCTCCACCTTAAGATCGTATCAAACAACAAGCATTGAGACGCCCCTGGTCACGCTGTTTCTTTGCCAAGTATAAGTAGGGATAAAAACAAATTCAACCGGATACTAGTGATACATATTCGTTTTAATTTTTTTCTTAGATTCAAATTCAAAAACGAATACCTACACAAATACCTACATACAAAAACATATACATCAAATACAAATTATATAAACCAGATTGAATACGGTTACATACGATTACAGATATTTCTTAAAACAAGAAAACTCCTTAAATCATAAAAAAACTCATAAAACAAATTGCGACAACACGCCAAGTAGCAGCACATCGTCCAGCACGTGTCAAGGCTTGATGGGCCTTTTATTATGGATAATCCAAATATATTCGTATCCATCAAATACCAATGATATTGCATCCGTATGTAAAACTATCTGAAAATTATCAGATTTGATACTATTCATATCCGTTTTCAATTGTTCCGGATAAAAACTATTGGATCTGTTTTCACACCTAGTAGAAGGCATTAAGGCCTTCTATAATAAAGGGAACAATTCAAAGGGAAAGTCTTTGTCAAGTTTGAATAGTTATCATTTGTAAAGTCTACCTATACAACAAAACAAGATTTTGCACGACAGAAGTCGCCTTATAAAGGTCAAATGGTCAAACCAGCAGCCAGCTGCCGTGAGTCTTAAGGAGAACTTGACCACATCAGACATAAGCACGGCTATTAAAGTAATAATTAGTAAATCGTTTACATTTACCTTGAAGAAATAGAATTCTTTTCAGCATCACGTTCGTGGGGTCAGTAAAAGACAAAAAAGATCACTACTATCACTTGCCTCATGACAGTGAAAAGAAATTGGAAGAAAGTATCAGTAGTTGAGCAAAGATACATCTTACAAGGCTCTGAAGACTGGGCAGCGATAGTTCCAGGTATGAAACAAATATAAGCCGTGATTTTCTGATAGATACAACCAGTTGTGCGGAACAATTACCCAGAATCTTTTACTGCTGAAAGACTACTTACTGCACATTGATGATCCATACGACCATTACAGAGCTCACAGATCATTTGGTATCCATCACGGATTCTGCAGTTCAATAGTTCATAGTACCATTTACTGATCCAACTATAGCTTCACGTATTTGTCAACATAGCCCTGAATGAAAGAAACAGATTGATTCAGGGGATCCAAACTTCAACAAAATGAAGAACTGCGTGAATATATACTAAAAATTTAGATATCAGAATGCGCATTCACGCTTGAAAATATTTGTGCCTTTTCAAGTTTAGTCAACAGTTGAATCAACTAAAACTCACAATCAAACTCCCCGCACAAAGATATCAGGACATATCCAATCAAAACACAATGTGCAAAGAACAGAATATCATTAAGTAGACTAAAACACAAGCTTTGTTCCCCACTAACACAGCATACTTTTTTCCTAAACTGATACTCAATAGATCATGTATAAAAAAATCAGATATTAATCAACAAAATCCGTTATAGAAAGGTATAACATATGAGCAGAAAGAGTATTCGCAGAATATCTAAATAAGTAATCAATATTGCTACAGAAATATTGTTGACATACCATTACTAGTTTGGTCACTTTCCTTTGAGAGGACTGGACATACTGCTTGATCTTGGCTGGTGTTTTTGGAATATGATTGCTAGGGACTGAACTAGAAACCTTATCAACTGTTTTCCTCACAATAGTTTTGAAAGCCTCTTTGCTCATGTTCCCCTGCCTCCATGATGGCTTAAGAACTTCTTTAACAAAATTTGCAATGGCAACCTTAAAAAGCTTCATTGATCTGGAATCCTTAGCCCTCTTATTTTTATCCACTGATTCAACATTGTCAATATCACCAGGTACCTCTGAGCTCCAGTCCTTCACGCCCAAGGGCTCAGGACTTAAATTCTCCACCATGCCTGCTTCAGTATCTGCTGCCACCTCTCCAAATTCTTCAACTTCTGATTCAGCAACAAGCCCCAGTCCATGCATATCTTTACTCTCCACTTCTATGTTCACTATTTTCAATGCATTTTGACAATTGTTAGCACTCAGATTTGCCTCTCGACCAAGATCCATTTTGTTGATTGAACTGCTTGCAGGTTCAATACTGTCAAGCAGTGGGTCATAGGGAGCACTAGAAGTAAATTCACGACGAGGTTGCTTCTGCCAACTGGAAACAGCTTCCGCAGAATTTTCCTGTGCACAGGTTCCAGATCCAGGAACTGACCGACCAAAAAGAGACACCATATTAATGTGTTCTCCTGCTTTTGTTGAAGCAGACCCTACTGTGCTTGGGCTTACAACAGAACCAATCAGATCTATTTGTTCAAAGGTAGATGCAAACGGGTTGTAGTGAGGCTTGATAGATGACTTAGGAAGATCAGTATCAGAAATAGGACCAAAGTCACTACTTCCTGGCAGATTTGGTGGAAATCGTTGGAAAGAGGGGTGAACTATGGCAGGAGGCTGCTGATGAGAAGGAACAACTGCCTGGAGAGTATGATGATAGAAATCCAATGGTCTAGGACACGACAAATCTGGTGCAGGATAGGTTTGCATCTGATTCTGGAGGAACTCATTAGCTGGCACCATAACATTATGCTGGAATTGCATCTGAGGGAATTCTGAACTTGAAAGTAACTGTTGTCCTGGTAGTGGGCTCACATTTGAGGATGGTATATGAGCTGGTGTCAAACCAGATGGCATCTGGCCAGGAGGACAAATATCCTGAGCACGAGACTGGAGCACATCACATGTCATTGACTTCTCTGTAGCATGTACTGTAGCAAATGGTATGTCTGTTGATTGGCTCGCAAGACTTTGATGAGCATCCAGAGAGGATTTATCAATGTCTGGTCGAGATATGGACAAAGGGCCTGATCTTTGTGTCTTATGAGGATCAGATGCATTTGCAGAAGAAGCCATTGATTGAGAAGGCCCAGAAGTTAAAATATCACCATGGCCATGCGGTAGAAGGGAACCATCAGATGCAGCATTTGCTTGATCATTACCATTTAAATCATCTGAAGAACTGTTTAACTTATTTGTTCTCTTCAGGACCTCTTGCTCACATATTATATCTCCTGAAATGTTACCTCCAGCAGGATGAATCTCTAATGGAGCTGCAACTTTTACAGGGGCATCATGCTTGTCATCGTTGAATCCATCCTTGCTTATACCAAACTTGATGCCAGGTTGTGCCCTAAAAGTGTGATCCATTCCATCTGGTGATTTTCTCTGGAGTAGATTAGCCCGCTTAGCAAGGGGAGAGGTGCTTTGCCTTGCGGGTGATAAACTGAAAAGATATTTAACATTCTTAGACTCCTATAGGGGGGTCACTCATGCAAATTGGATGACATACAAAATCTGAAACAAATGAGTTCCAATTTGTAGAGATAATTGATGCACGAATTTAAGTTCAAGGCAAGGTACAAGGTGTGGTACCTTTGGGATGGACTGTGCTCCTCTTCCCCTGAAGACCTGTAGCTCCTCCTGCCCTGAGGTGACTGGTCACGGCTTCGTTTCCATTGGTTTCTCCCATGCCTTTTATTCTGTTGCACTCTATCAGAATCATTACCTCTTAAATCTTCTTTGGCTAGACATCCAAGTTCATCTGAACTACGTTTCACTAGGTTGCTATTATCCTTGAGTTGATGCGCTTGAGCCTCATTAATTCTCTCAGTGCAAGGAGCAGCTTCAGTAAGGAGACGATGACCAATATCAGGATTGATATCAATTGAATGACCAGGTTCATTATTTTCAGGCAATAGCACAAGGTTGCTGGCAGCACCAGCATGCTCCTCATCTTCACTGTCATCCAAGGCATAGCCTTGTATTAATTGGAATGGGTTCTTACCTTCCACAGTTGCATTTGCAGTTTTAACCTTAGTACCACTGTCATTGGCAAGGCTAGAAATGTCACTCGCAGACTTTGGCACATTAAAATCTACAGTGCATTCAGCAGTTGCAAGTGAAGAATTGATTGGACTAAGATGTTCCCTTGATGGGGAGTCTTCATCCGCTGAAATTTAACTTGATAAAGTAAATATCTAGATATAAACTAACACAGCAATTAAGGTAATATATCAATTGAGAAGTATGACTGATGGTATGTTGGCTACAAAAATACAGAAATGTATTGATATTTCCCATCATATAGACTGTCCAGAAGATGGAGATTCAGCCAGATTTCTGATGATAGAATTATACCAGTCTTTTTGCAAGAAACAGTAGTGATCTCTATATCAGGTAGGAATAAGATTGGAACGATATCCAATAAACCCACATAGAAATTAAGTATTTATAACTTTAGACGTGCCGAAGCTTGAATGCCAAAATACAAAATGGAGCAGCAAGCATGACCACAGAATTTTTAGTATTGTGATAAATAATAAATTAACAGCGTACAATTGAGATGGAATTTGGGGAGGGTTTGCTTACCATCCATATCCATATCTGAGTCGTCAGAGACAATTAGCTGGTTCGCTGCTTTCTCAGTTTTGACATCATGACCACCATGACCATCTGTGGCACCTTCTTTTCTTTCTGTCTCTGCATTCCATGGCTGCCCAGTTGTGGGGGCAGTGAATGGTGCAGGGGGGGCAGGAGGTGGAGAAGACGGTGGTGGTGGTGGAGGCGGAGGTGGCGGGCCAGATGGTGGCAGCGCATTCTCTGCAGCAAAGCTTGGTGGCCGTGGCGGCGGTGGCGGGAGAGACGCTGACATGGTATACTGAGGATGGGCCTGATACATAGCCTGTGAAGGCCCTGGTATTGGCATCTGTGCATAACCCCTCTGCTGCGGTAGCATTGGCATCGGGTGCATCTGAGCAAAAGGGTAGGCCTGGTTTTGAAGTGGCAGCATGCCATGTTGATACGGTCCAGGGGGCGGCGCCATTGCTGCCCGCTGCGGATACAGTGACGCTCGCGGTGGCGGCGGTGGCAGCGGTTGCTGGGGGAAGCCACCCATTACCCCAGGTTGCTGTGACGGCGGCAGCTGTGGCACGGCATGTCGATAGTGTGGATTAAAGTTCCCTCCCGGCCCGTACATCCCGAGCTCGGAATCGAAACCCTCAGCGAAATCCCTGCAAAATTGCAGCCACTCATGAAAACTCTCTACCATCGACCGCACAAATCAAACTAATATAACAGTACACGAAGGAAAAATACATAACTACAATAAACAATGCGATTAACCCACGCTGGCGCGCCAAAACAAAAACCCTAGGTCAAATCGACTAAGGATCGGCACAATCGCATAAACTATGCAGCAAAAAACGCGGGCGAACACAGAACAGGAAGAAGGGGGGAATCCGAGATCACCTCTCGGCTCTCGCGAGTTCGAAGACGGTCTTCACCGCAAGGGCTCGGGATTCCGGCCGGCGCAAAATCTCCGGGAGCCCACGCGAGGGCAGGCTCGCGGTCTCCTCCGGGGACCTGCGCGACGCGGCGGGATCGAGGCGGCGCTAGGGGGGGTTCGGGGCGGCTTGGATTACGAGACTTTGGCTTCTGGCTGCTGCGCCATTGTTGGGTTGGGGCGTGGCGGCGAGGAAGGGGATGGGATGGCCGCACGGAATCGAACAAGATGCCTCCGAAAGGGAAAAAAAATCGAACAACGAGGAGCTGGAATCTAGTACGTCGAGACATCTGGACCGTGGAGTTGAGAATACACGGTCCAGATTTTTTCGGCTGAATACTACAGTAGCTTCTTCTTTTTTCCCAAGGGGATGTATTTTTCTTTTTTCCCTTGCGAGGAAATGTGTTTATACTTCACGACGGATAACGTATAAATCGAACAAATAAATAAAAAGGAGTTAATACATCCTCAGCTTGTTCTCGCATTGAACAGATACGTAAGTTCAGAGATCTAAAAACTATACTTCTCATAATTGGAATTGTGTAATTATAATTCTGAAGTACGTCTAAATATGTTATTTTCTATCGCTCCAACGACTTTTGGCCCAACTACATATGCCTGTATTTCCATATAATGACGTATATGCAATTAACACTTGAATTTTATGGAGGATGACGTGGAGCGAGCACCAGCGGCGAAGTCGCAGGCCATTCAAAGATCAAAGAGGGCCAAGCCCAACACAAACACCCATACGCACAGGCCCAATGCAAGAGCACTTTTTTATTTATTTTTCTCTTTTTTTTTGTTAGGGCAGAAATGTGTACTTTATTCACTTGAGAATCATCGAATTCTGGTGAATATAAATCCCTAAATCCAAAAGAAACAGAATTTATTTTCAAAATCCGAAGGGCTAAAAATCCAAACATATCACACGGCCAGGAGCTGGAAATGGTCAAGTTGACCAGGCGAGCCTCTCCAACAAAGCCTGCTTAACTGTTCAACATTTATGGTGCTTCTTTCACTGCCAGCAATCCGAGTACAAAGCAAATTTTCCTTCATGACAAAATGAAAAGCAAAAAATACTTGTGAAGAGAAATGGATGAATACCCCGACTGTATTATCCATGAAATAGCATATCGTATACGAAGTATTCAGTTCGAGTATGTTTCAGGAGTGTCTGACACCCTCCTACCACAGGTCTACCAAATGAATACAGTATACAACAAGTAGCAAAGAATTGTAGAATGACAATCAGTTTTCTCTGCGGTTTTTCATTCCTTGGGCCATATGATCCTTCCCAATCATACCAGTTTGGTCCAGGGAAACTGTCTTGAAGAGGGTAAAGTTCTCTCTGAAGAAGCTTCTACAGCTATCAGTTCTTCCAAACAGTCGTAGACTCGTAGTAAGATACGTATTTTTTTCACCTTATCCTTCAGATTACGATACAGATTTTTTTCACCATAACAGTTAGATTACGATTCATATTTTTTTCACCGTAGTGTAAAAATCAACATTGAACAGTGAGAGGTAATCCACCGGATTCCACGCCCGCGGATGGGCCGGGATGGCCGACCAGCTGTTGGCCCACCGGTGAAACGCGGGCCGGCGCGTCGAGGGAAGAGGCCGCGCGCGTGACAGGCAGCCTACCAGCTGCATGCAGTGCAGGCAGTGGGCGGCGGGCAGC
>KE372617.1:388313-408699 GCA_000418225.1 Zizania latifolia | reverse complement strand
TCAGCTCGCGCTAGCCTTTTACCCAGAATAGCACGGAGTGAGTGCTCCCTCGTTTCTAATGATTGTGCACAAATCCGTTAAAGGCCACCTCCATCTGCAACCTAGCTAGCTCTGCGCCCTCCCGGTCTAGCTACCTAGCTACTACCCCGTCTACGCCATGGAAGTACGTACTCCATTTATATATCCATACACCTTCCCATGTCTGCCTCTACACCCCGACGCCTCCTCCCTCTCCTTTGTTATTTTAAGCAAAACTTCCTAGACAGCCATAGCCAGTAGAGGCGTAGCTAGGTACGTATAGGTGAGCATCTAGGCTCTAGCAAACTAAATTTATCCAGCAGCTGTTGGTTGTAGCCAGTAACTTCTCATCAGTGGAGCCACGCAGATCTGTTCCTGATCTATCGCGGTATATGCTAATGCCCAATGTACTTGTACAAAGAGTATATATGTACTACTGCTTGTGAGTGGGCATGCGTCTACGTACAGAACTACCACTACTACTACGTCTACTGTGCTTGCATATTGGCTATTGTCGTTGCTGCTATCGTTGGGGGATAAAATCCATATTAAGTTTGTGATGATCGAATCGAGTATATTTAATGCATGCCATGATCATCGTATCGCAGTTGTGCAGGTAGATAGGGAGGGGGAAGGTTTGTTTCTGACCTGTGAAAATAGCTGGGGCCCGCGGCCTCGTTCGTACCGACGTGTCTGATTGCACCAACATTGCGTGTGTGCCAACACATGCATGTGCGTGTGCCTTCACTATGAGAGCAAGTAAAGTCGGAGTATCAAAGTCAAGGAGAGTACACTAGATATATAGCTCCAGGAGAATATATAGTTCTATATAATACTTTAATTCACGAATATTTATCAATTTTAATTTTAAGAATATAAGATTTGACTAACAATGTTTTTTATATAATTAGAGTCATAATTCATAGTTTATACTAATATATTATAGTTAGATTTATTTGTTTTATTTTTAAAAAATTAAAGGTCGAAGTGTATATATGTATTATCGTCTATCAAAATTAATAAATATTCGTGAATGAAGGAAGTAATACTATGTGGGCTCGCCGGCCCAGGATGTGGAAATAACTGCGCGTATTAGAAATTTCCTACAGATTGGAATTAACTATGGCACAGATCTTTCTGCAACATCTTTAAATATGTAGGATACATAGATCCTGCGATCCGACTGAGTCCTCTGCTAACACTGATCAGTGAAAAGTGATGAAGTTTAAATACTCTCCATACGAATTAACTATCGCCCACAAATGCTCACAAATGAGTTATCTATTACGATTCATAACTATCACTCACCACAAATGATGAATCATTTATGGTAGATCATAACTATCACCCGTCATATATGGCTTGTTACTGTGATAGGTATGCTTTTATTACCCTTCACAAATGACCTATATGAGGCATAATCTCCACTCATCACATGTGATGACCTATTTATGATGGTATCAAACAATTTGTTTAACAAAGTATTAGAGACATTGTTATCTCAGATGGTCATAATTGTCTGTCATATCATGGATGTACAATTTTCTGGTAGTGTTGGTTGATGGATTGGTCTCTATGGACCCTACAAGCTAGACGAGCGTAATAGTCATGACATGCCCTGAAGCACTCGGTTAGCCTGCATTTGATATGCGTGTGTGATAAGGATTACCCTGTATTAAATATAGATAATCTCTCGTAACCAACTCTATTATCATACATGCCCCTATTTCGTAGGCAGAAAGGAGATGTTCTATCTAACAACCCTAAGGCGTGGACTGTGGGAAAACGTCTCGAGATAGCAAGCCAAGTATTTTGTATCTTGATCAAAACTCTTAGTTGTATATAAGAAGTAACCACTCCATATTAGGAGAGGTTTGGTTACTCATGTCGACCAAACTCTTAGAACCCAATCCACACAAGCTAAGCTATATAGGATCTAGTTTAAGCCCAAACCACTCTAAGATATAACATATTTGCGTCCGATTAATACACATTAATACACACCATCAGGATATATTACTATTGTTCTCTAAGAAACCCAAAACTAGGTAAAATTCTTGTGTTCCAGTGCTTATGATAGATATTTCTACAGTCTTTTAACCCCACTACTACTGAATCCCAGACTATTATAAAAAAATCTGGCAACTAGAACATTGATAGAGAGGATATATGTATATTGTTTAGAATAAAATAAATATAAAACCACAATATTTTCAATATTTATGTATTTTTTAGTACACAATATACATATACACATCCAAATTAAAAATTTAATGTTAATTTTTTAACTGGCATAGGAACTACAGATGCGACATTGTTTCCAACTGGAATACTGGATGGAATATAGTATGAGTATTACTCTATTAATTGAAAGCTGCTTAAAAGATTGTTCCACGCATGCATGTGATTGTGTGTTCTTTTAAGAAACTTTCAGCAAAATGCGTACACTTTTATTTTCTTGCTCATACATTATTCGTAGAATTGTAGATGCAATGTTGAACAAAAAAATATGCATGTGGACTAACACATGCATATTATAATGCATTCGTGCATATATACAATACGTACTATACCACTATTTCGTTAAAAACACAACATCATAACAGCGCACCTGTTCTGGAAACAATGGCCATGATGACAGGGAAGCGGCCGGATGGATGTTACATGTATATATACCAGTAGAAAAAAACAAATTTAAGAACAAAATTTAACTTACAATATTGCATGATATATTACTGATAAAAATATCAACGAAACAATTGATTTTTCAAAGAGGGCTTATCATCATCAACTTATTTATCTCTTGGTGTATCTAACTTATAGCTGGAGTAATTAATTAAGTAATGGAATATTGCAGCCACCGGCTGCCGAACCAATTAGCTAGTACTCGGTGTCCAGACTCCAGACTCCAGAGTCTCCTCACCGTTGCCCCCTATTTAATGGTTGGCTACCAAATTGTGGTTGCACGTTATTTTATTTTTAGGAATTTCACAAATATTCCTCTCAATACAAAGATTTATTTCAAATGAAAGTAAACGATAGTATGCTTGAATCCAATAAAAATAGTTTGTTTTTTCATATACAATTCCAGTTTGGCATAGGCCCTATATTTAGCGCGGGTATTTATGCAGCATTTTATCCCGAAAAATGGTGTCTTAATTATGCTACTTATTATCTCAACAAATTAAATATTTATGCTACATTAATCATGTATATATACTATGAAAATTGTCGGTCAATTAAGAAATCTGGAAAGCTTCGTGTATATATACTGAGATTAGTAGTCAATGAAGCTTGATGCATAAGATGCAAAAAAAATACTAACCTGTTCTGTTGGATCTCAAAAAAGGACATGGCCATTAATTTGGTGTGGGGGCGCCACAATATAATTGTGCTCAAGTTCAATAGGGTCGCCTCGATCTGTTCTAACCTAGCTAGCTGCAATGTGTTTGAAAGGAAACAAACGGGCTGCTGCATGCTAGCAGTAACAGTAAGTATCCTGTTGCAGCTGGACCATGCATGCCTGCTGTCTTTGATCTATCTGATACTCCAATTGAAGACGAACGGGAAACCAGCAGCCACAGCCAAATTAAGCCCACTTAGATCGATACCAACCCCCAACACAGGTAGTGTTTTTGTTCTTGTAACTGACACACGGCGAAGCGTTGCGATAATTGCTAAAACGGGAGAGATCGGTGTTAGCATCGGCCGTGATCTGTGCGAATTGAACATGCAGGGGCAGTGATAGCTAGCTAGCTAGCTATTTAGGGCGCCGTGTGTGATCGATCGATGAGCTCCTTTTGTCCCCGCTCGGTTGTCAGCTAGCTAGCGACAGAGAGAGAGTGAGTGAGAGAGAGACCGGTGGTAGCGCATCCAAATCGATGGACTGCTACATTGCATTTGACACATGCGGCTGACAAGCAATATGCGCACCTCTACAGTTGAACTACTATTAATTGCCCCTGTACTGCAGCAGCAGCAGCAGCAGCGCTGCGAGCTTGCTGAGTTGCTAGCTAGGGCATGGCACAGCCACACTGGACAACACACAGAGATGGCTACGCATCCCACTGAAAAAAACATGCCCCTGCTCGCGCGGCCGGCAGCGATGGATTGATCCGTCGCTCGATCGAGCTATGCCCGCGCGGTAGCTGGCTAGGTACGACGTAGCTGGCTAGACCTAGCTAGCTAGAGCACAACCAACCAAAAGGTGGCGCTTGAAGTGACAAGATATATCCCAGAATCTAACACTACATGTACACACATGCCGCGATATCTTGCTTGATTTTTGATCTATCAGTGTGGCTTATTGATTTACTTAATTAGCTGGCTGATCGATCAGCTAGCTAGCTGCATGCAGATCGGTCGCTTGCGCCGTCGCGCGGCGGCGCAGCGCGTAGTGGTGGAAAAGGCTGGGCCGCGCGGCGTGTTTGCGCGTGACCGATCGATCGATCGACCGGCAGGCGGTGGCCGGCAGGGCGCGTTACGCCAGGGGGGTAAGGTGGTGGGAAGGGGGTGCTTTTTCCTGGAAAGGAAACTGAGGATTCGTCACATCAACGGGGGGTCGTCGCGCGCGCGACGCAGACGGTCGCCAACCAGCTCCCATCCTCCACTCCCTGTGCCTGCTGGCTGCTGCCTCCACCGGACAGCGACATTGCTAGCTGTGTGTGCTTCCTTTATGACCTAACTAGATAGCTCTTATCATCGCATCAGTTACTCGCGCATTCATGCTCTCAGCCGCAGCTCGCCATCTCTCTCTCTCTCTCTCTCTCTCTCTCTCACGCGCACACTAGCTAGCGAGAGAGAGAGAGAGAGAGAGAGATAAAATCTACACGTACGTAAGACTCCGGCATGGCTGGCTAGGTACCTAAGAGTGGCTTGTGATCTGAGAGTTCTCGCTCACGCGCGCGACGTACGTACTCGATCGCGCGCGTCGCCTTAATTTGCCTATCTCACTTCCATGGATCGAGGTGTACATGTGTCGGCTAGCTAGCTCTACGTACACTTCTTCACACACTCGATCAACTATCTCCTCTGATCTCTCTCTGGCCTGGCCTTTCTCTCTCCTCTCTCGCTCTCTCTCTGTGCGCAGTCTGTCAGTCTCTGACTCTGTATCAAACATGTGGGGCCGAGTAGGAGGGGGCTAATTGGTGCGCAGGCAGGCAGGCAGGCACTATGCTCCTGGGGGAGAGGGAGAGTGGAGCGAGAGCGAGAAGCAGCAGTCCGTCGCGGTGGCCGTCGTCGCGCTCCGGGTGTCGCCATCCGCGGCATCAAGCTCCCCGGCATAAATGGCGATCCGGATCAGATTCTTTCGGCCGGTAATAATGCTGCGAGCGCGCGTCGTCAGTTCCTGTGGGCTCGCGCCAGATGTGGTGTTCGTCGTCGTCGCCGTGATCAATCTTGTGATCGATCGATCTCTGTCTCTCGCTCTGCGCGCGCCTCTTGATTTTTCTTCCCCCCATCGATCGATCAAACTGGCCCGGCCGGCCATAAGCGCCCCAGCCCGCTCGCTAGCTCCAGCAGAAGTGCAGCAATGCAAGCAAGCATGCAGCACATGCATGTGCTTGCCTTTGATCGACAGATCGCGCTTGCGAGTTACTACAGTTCGATCGATGTGTGAATGAATATATTGGCATCTATATGTGTGCGTGTGTATGGCCCCAGTTATGCTAGCAAGCTACTAGTGTTGCTCATGCAACACATCCGTGTGCAAGCAAGCGTCGGCGCCCATGCATGCATACTGTCACTCATCTCTTTTCCTTATCATTTACTCCAATGCATGCCAACGTAACAGGCAATTGGATATCACTACAGCCGGCGGCACACACACATAGAACTCGAATAACAAACCACTTTTCATATCATATGCCATGCATATCGATCGATCGATCGATCGCAGGAATCAACCTTGCTTCCACATCATGTGTCTGCAGATGCATGCTACATGCACGATATATGAAACCGATCGAGTGTGTTCCGGCCGCCCGGGGCTAGCTTAAGCAGCTTGTGTTGTCTTTCAGAAGAGATCTCAGCATTATTATATTACATGCCTCCATTGACTTCCACGTTGACCAGCCAAGCATGATATGATGGGAAATGCTTGCATCCATGCATGTTGGGGGCACACTATAAATTAGTAGCAAATATCATTAATATTCTTGTTTCGATAATTAATCAAATAAATAACACATATAGTCAAATTTTCAAATCTTAAATTTTAATATTTGAAAAATATTAGGATTATGTAAAAATGATATTAGTATTTTGTTATGAAAAATAATTTTATATAGTTATATTTTAAAAACATAGTTATATTTCTAATAATCGTCCGCTGGAATGCACTGTTTTGTCTCCACATGTGGAATAGAGAAATGAGCTGTGTGACAAGCTGGCACGCGCTGCATATGATCCAGGGCAAAATATAGCAATCACAGAAAATATTTTGGGGAGGGAGGCGTACGACCGCATGCATGCGGCGCGGTCGCCTTTTTCCCGCTCTCGATCGCTGCATGCAGTGAGAAAAATCTTCCCCTGCTCGTCTTGTTTTTGTCATGAATAGTTAAACCTAATGATCCCGGCCGCGGAGAACTGTTCGTTTTTTGTTTTGGCTGTATTAATTATTTTCTTGAAGAAACATGTTGACACGGCAGGGCCCTGAAAGGCTTTCATTAGGGCGTACTTTTTCTCTTGAAGGGCGTCCGTTAATTAAACGTACTTGAGAGAGCAAAGAGCCAATGACACATCAACTCATGCGCATGCATGTAGCATGCATGAAAATCTCACCTACTAACATTATCGATTAGTGGCGCACAAGTGCATGAACGAACACTAGTACGTGTTTTCCGTATCACCAAAGTGTAGTATGTTATTTGGACCTACAGTTTGACCTGCTTATCAGTTGAGAGATTAAAAAGTTTGTAGGTTACTTAGCTAGCTAGCATTGGTGCTTGTACTATATATATTGTCAGATGACTAGAGCTAGCACATATAACAAGGCACTCATGCATGCAGTTGTTATTGTTAGTAGTTCCCCCAGCTAGCAGAGAGATCTGATTTGGTTTTTTTGTTCTGAATATACACACACACAAGAACATACCTCTGAATGTTTAATTGTGTGCATATGCATGCGTGGGCATCATGCACCAATATATATATATAAAGCTTGAAATGTACCCTTTTATTAGTTCTATCCTTTTTAAGCTCAATTGGAACAGGAATATATATTGCAATGCAGACTCTGATTAACCGAATCACAAACATGTACACACCGTGTGCATGCGCATGTACCACACCCTCGATAAAAAATGTTCTTGTTTTGATTTAATTGCAGAAGAAACTAAATGAACAAGTTAGGTCCCATTTTTAACACAAATCTGGCTGGACCAGCTAGCAGCTCTAATATCCAAGACCAGAAAGTGAAGTTTTATTCGCAACTGAAAACACCAATGGCGAAAACAACTGCCAAACAACATGTTAGACCTCCGATATACACCCGTGGTGTCGCCGTCAAACTTCTGTTGATGAGTGTCTCGATCAGCTCGCAGCGCCTTTGTTCGGACAAGATGCACGCATCCAAATTAAAGAGAGATCCATTGATCGATCACAATATCACATAGGATTATATGGATTTAATATTTGTACGAGGACATTATATATACATGGCGTACGTACGTACAACCAAGCTGTAGTCCGATGCATGCATGCACTCGATCGTACGTTCGTTCGTCGTACAGTGGTCGTATATGTTTGATCTCATCAATTAAGCCCAACAAGTGCGTGGCCAACAACCAATGCAATCGATCTAGTGAAACGTCTCCATCCAGAACACACAGATCGGCTGTAGTCACAGTCAATATTAATTTGACAGCACTTAGTTTAATTACCAGGTCAATTATTGCCGTTACTTCCTCTAATACTTTTCATGATTCATAAAAAACCAGTAAAAAACATAATGGTAATCTAAAATATCTATATTTCTCATGATGAATTCACTAATGTCCATGCATGCTTTCTTACATTGACACAACAAATCACATATCCAATAAAAGTTTTAAAAGATAACTGCCTATAATCCAATAAAAGCACATATATATATATAAAATAATCTAATTAATACTAGCTAATACTCCCTCCGATTTCTTATATAAGTTATTTTAGAATTTTTAGCTCCTTCCAAATATAAATCATTTTAAAACTTCTAATCATCGCTTTTAATCTACATTAAATAATTAACTCAGTTTTTCTAAAATATACGTATTAAATAAGAGCATTAAAGTTATTTTTAGTTGATTTCTTTATTTTATATAAAATTCTAAAATAAATTATATAAGAT
This sequence comes from Zizania latifolia, assembly GCA_000418225.1. Taxonomy (NCBI): domain Eukaryota; kingdom Viridiplantae; phylum Streptophyta; class Magnoliopsida; order Poales; family Poaceae; genus Zizania; species Zizania latifolia. Next base: position 400,352 of record KE372617.1, on the reverse strand, counting down.
ATGAGTAATAAGTAAGAAATAGTACTACCCTGGAGCAATTGGATCGTACACAGTCTGGGGTACAATTGGAAGGATGTGGCAATGCAGTGGCCACTCCACCACCCTAGCTAAGCTATTAGCCACCGAGGTGCAACGACACTGTTCCTAGCTTCCCCATCAGATAATCGATGTAGGAGTACATCCATATACGGGAGAGAGAGCAGTCAGATCACTATGCCGGCAGCAGGACGCCGCCGTCGCCGCTAGCAGCTGCATATGTTGATCCATCCATCCGTCCAGCGAGAGAGATATCTCGCTATCTTAGCTTGCTTGCAATATTTGCTTCGAAAAAACTTTCTGGTGCTCGCTAGCTAAGCTGTGAGCTGAGCTCGCGATCCCTGTGGTTGGTCTTGTGCGTACGGGGTCCATGTGTGCTGCGGGACCCAGCCATTATTGCGAGAATAGAAACCCTACCCCATCCTCTCTCCGCGCCCAACTCCTCTCTCTCTCTCTCCCCTCTTTCCCCTCGTCTTCTTCCTCCTGCTCTTCTCCTCTTATTGCCCTGATTCCCCGCACCACCGCTCACACACACTTGCTGCAGCTCCTCCTCCGCCTACTACTACTGCTTACTACCAGCTGTGCTCGGGCTAGCTTGGGATAGCACCGTCGTCGTCGTCTCCGCAGCCGCGTACGCGGGCGAGCAGCTAGTCGGCCGGCAGGGCGCACGCACGGACGCACGCATGGATCTTGTGTCTCCGTCCGAGCACCTGTGCTATGTGCGCTGCACCTACTGCAACACCGTGCTCGCGGTAAACTCCTCGAGAAATCGGAGCTAGCTCCGGCGAACACGCACATTCATTTCGCAGAGAACGATCGCTACTGCTGCACATGCATGGCGTTTGCGCGGCGCCGGCCTTTCGTGTTATTTAGTTCGTTCTCTTTGCTAGACAAGATAGCTGCTAGTGCTCTCTCTTTTGGTTCAGAAGAAAAAAAAAAAGAGAGACACGTGTTTCTGTTGTCTCCTGCTGATTGCAGAGAGAGGTTTCCCAATCCTTGGCTTGCTTATGTGCATCATGCATGGTGGCATGCTTACTCACTGGACAGTGGCGATAGCTAGATTGATGGGACCAAATCCAGCTTCTTGCTCTCTCTCTCTGCTGTGGCTGGATGAGGGAGGTGTGGCTAGCAGAAACTTCCACTGGGATTGTTCATGACACGTGATTGATGTGTCTTGCTGTGTCTATGCTTTCCTATCATGGTGGTTTGCATGGTGTTTCATTGGTTATCTAGCTCTCTCTTGATGCTTTGTAGAATATTCTACTCTCTCTGCTCGGTCTCCTGATATATGCAGCAGTGTGTCATGTTCCATCTTTCGCTTCCATTAGGTTTTTTTGGTGGTTTCAGCTGGCACCCATTTCGATCTCTCCACTTCTTTCTTGTTACCTGCAGGGGCTTCATTTTTAAATTGGACAAGATTCCAATTTACTAGTACTGCATCATGCTGCTCTTTCTTTCCTCTCCTCTCTGTTTTGCATCCCCTTTATTTGTTTTCCGTTAGCTCTAGCAAGATTCCTTTCCTCTCGATGCTCTTGGCTGTTCTCCGCAACTTTTCCTTTGGGACAGTGCCATGCAAGATCGAGAGGAGAGTTGGTGATGAACTAGCTTGTGACTGTGGGTTGGCTTAATTTCATGAAGTGATTAATTTTTCGTCTTTTGGGTAGCTGCAGGTTGGAGTTCCATGCAAGAGGCTGATGGACACCGTCACTGTGAAATGCGGCCACTGCAACAACCTCTCCTTCCTCAGCCCTCGGCCGCCCATGGTGCAGCCGCTCTCCCCAACTGATCATCCCTTGGGGCCGTTTCAGGTCAGTCCTTAGTTCATTACGACTCTCGCATTACAATCTTTTTTCTTTGAATCTCCTTTGCCGCTATCAGTGATGCCTTTTTTTTATTTTTTTCTTCGTCTTGCTGTTTCTACTTTCTGTTCTTCATATGGTAGCTAGCTTCTTGTGAGTAGAAAGGCTGGTGATAAATATTGTATGAAATAGAAATAAGTTGCACTCTGATGGTAGGAGGGTGACAAAGAGAAAGAAATCACTGCACATGGAGTGGGATTTTCTCATGAAATATTGCTAGCAGAGCATCATTTTTAGTAGATAGATCGATCAGTGGTGTTCTTTTGTTCGGTTTCTCTCTCCTCCCATTTCTCTCTCTACCCTCTCGATCTCTTTCTCTTCCCCCCAGCTGCTTTCTTGAACCATTCAAAATACTGTTTGCAAGGCAAGATTTAACAAAGCTGGACTACAAAAGATTTCTTTTGCTCATCCATGGCCTGGGAAAGCCTCGTCGCTGCAAAAGCGGCCAGTTCATCTTTTTTAAGGCAGCTAGCATATGCTGCAAGCGGCGGCTCTGCTGTGGCATTCATGTCTCTCCCCAAACACCTCCATTTTTTGGAAACACAGGCATTCATTACATGTGTTTCGAGTTGACTACCCAAGGAGAGAGATCTGAAAAAAAATAGATTGCAAATGATTTTATCATCATCATACTGCATGGCAAAAGTTGAGAGATCTTGAAATGCTGCTGGGACCTGATAACCTTGTTTTTTTTATGTGGATATTTCTTGGTGTTAGGGACCCTGCACTGACTGCAGGAGGAACCAGCCGCTGCCGCTGGTCTCGCCGACATCAAGCGAGGCTATCCCCAGAGCACCCTTTGTTGTGAAGCGTAAGTAGCAAGCAACTAATACGATTCACTAGTATGCATATATCTTTCTCTTTATTTTTTGCCTGCTTGTGTTAAATTCCTTCGAGCTTTGTCTTGTGTGTTCATGGAACAAACATGATGACCAAACAGATAGCATCTCCTCTGTTTCTTTAGCTGACAAATTAATATGTTCTTCTTTGATTATAGCCCCAGAGAAGAAACACCGCCTCCCATCTGCTTACAACCGCTTCATGAGGTGAGAAAACATTTTCCTTTTTTCCTTTAATCGTTGATCCCTAATATAGTTTGCATGTGATCTTATATATAGTTTATGTTATTGATTTTAGGCATAGTGTGCAGTATTTTTTTAATATGTTCTGTACAATAAATCCCATGAGATCTGCACCTTTTTTCGGGAGAATGTTTCAAGGTAATTCATTTAATAAGGGGATCTTCAATTCCCTGCTAAAAGCAACAGGATTAATACTTATCACCCAAGACCAGGACGTTTTATCCTGTAAATCAGTACATTAGAGGCATCATATCTACTTGCTGATGTAAACTTGTGAGTTGTGAAGAGTAATAAATTTTTTCGATCAATCAAACATGTACTATTAATTTATTTAATTAGTTATATAGCTTGTTTATCTTTACGAGTACTTAAAAAAGAGTCATACCCCATATGCATTTGGCATTTTTTTTGTTTTCATCTACTATTTTATGATTTAAATATTCTTGCGATAGACTGGTTGTGATTAATTTATATATGGATGCATGAATCATACGTACTCCATTTTGCTTTTTTTTACTGCTGCCACTATATATTCATTTCCTTGGATATCTTTTGCTCGTGGATGTTGAAGGATCTCTGTTCCAGTCTTCCAGTTATCTAGTACGTGTTTTTATTTAATTAGCAGAGACATTTACATATAGAATGTGCCCTTGCAAATTAAGATATATATCTTCCGCAACCATCTTCCGGCTGAAATTAGATGGTACTAGTTATTGACGATTTGCATTGCTTTTATAAGCTATATTTTATCCAACAAAATTATATATTATTGTTTATTCTATCAAGTTTCAAGATAACTAAGCATTGGACTTGATCAGATATTATAATTTGAACTATGAACTTTATTTGTATACTGAAACTTGTCAAGCCAGTTAGGAAAAAAACCTGATGAGACTATTAATTCATTTTAGGTTTTGGAGCAGATTTTAGGACATATACTATTGATTAATAAATTGATTCCATGCATGCATATTTTCATTTGAAAAACATGGCCAATACATAACTTTCAAGGAGCTGGTCAGTACATGCGTTCATTTGAAATGACATTAATAGAGAACTGATATTTGATCTAACTCTTTAGTTTTGGATGAACAATATCAGTTCCAAAACAGGAACTAAAGAAGTGTTTTTAATCGGTACTAATGGTACATTTAGTAGTAGTGTGAAATGAACGATGAGTTTTAATTAGTGCCTATAACTAAGCAGCGCCAGTAAATTATTATTATTTATTTAGTGCGGCAATTGTGTTTATTGATCTGATGATCATATATCAAATTATAGGGTTATAGATATCTGCTTATTTATACCATTGTTTCATAAATTTTATGATATCTGAACTATTCTTCTTGTATGAAAAGTCAGTCATAGGTTGTTTTCAAAAAATAATTAACTAGCTAAATATTCTTCAAAAAAGGACATCACATAACACCTTACCACAAATTAATACATCAATCCAATCTTCCACATATAATATACACATTATTACTAGAATTTTGAAAAAACAGATGTAGTTCTATTTATTTTTTTCCAAAAATACTAATTCTAAATTGTATTTTTTACTGTAAAGATATTTCACCCTACCAGCTATATATAAGTAAAACACATGTTGATGTCATTTTCTAAAGCATGCAGTGGACAAATTCTTTGCTACAAATAATTGGAATGGTATTGATTGGACAATCTTATGCTGTGCACTGTTGTTGTTAGTAAATATTACAGTGAAATTTATAAAAACAGGACATGTTGTAATATTGCAATATAATGGTTTAGAAATTATTACACCATTTTGAATTGGCCAATGTACATTAATTTACATGTGATATGTTTTAATATATACAAATCATGTGTTATATATAACCGTGCAGTTAATTAGATGCAATATTTGGATTGTTTTCGCTAAAACTAATTAAGCCTAGGATGACTTCACAACTTTTATGATGAAGACTGGAATAATGGGAAATTTCACAAATTAATGACAAAAAATAAGCTACTATGCATTCAGGAACCTGTATAAGTAATATGTTAGGACGTAAAACCTATCTATTATATTTTAACAAAGTGCTATTACATTGCTTACGGGAATACCACATTATTATCTAATAATGTTCTCGCAGAACCGTACGCATATCAGGCAATGTTTGGGAACTTAATTCGACAGATAAATGATGACAGGCAGGCGGAGAGGTCCAATTAATCAACTGAGAATACGATATTATATGTCGGATTATATCAAATATAATCCACAGCCTTGCATTGCATCTACCCAATATATACAACGTTCACGATTAAATCTGCATATATGTGTATTGTGAATCAATGAACTCAAGCGTGTAATGTGATCACGCTTTCAGGGAGGAAATACAGCGTATCAAAGCTGCCAAGCCAGATATCCCTCACAGGGAGGCCTTCAGCATGGCTGCCAAGAACGTAAGCTCTCCTTCTCATCCCCCAACTGTACATGATAGCTATAGCCTGCAGCAATTAATTAACTGCTGTCATGAGCAAATCTAATTAACTTGCATGATGCGTGCATTGCATGTGTGTGGTCGGCTGCATGCAGTGGGCGAAGTGCGACCCGCGCTGCTCGTCGACGACGGTTTCTTCTTCCACTTCCAGCAGCAACCCCGAGCCCAGAGCACCAGTAGTCGCAGCGGCGCCCGTTCCGCATCAGGTACACAAAAACTAATCTCTCTTGTTCGTTAATTTGTGCTTCAGATCATAAAATCTTTGTGTCTCGCTATGGATTAATTGATTAATCTGATGTTTGTTAATTAATTCGCAGGACAGGGCAAGCGAGCAAGTCATGGAGAGCTTCGACATCTTCAAGCAGATGGAGCGCAGCGGCTAGGGAAGACGACGCCGATATGATCTATCTATCGACGACGGTGCAGCTAGCCCGTACGTATAAAGCCTGGACTCCGGGGACTATTAATTAATCTGCAGATGTATCGACTACTTATCATCATCATCAGTTCGCTCATTTCAGTACTTAGCATATATATGTGCATCTACGCGCGTTTTGTGTTTATTATTAATCGCCTCGCTGTTTGATCATCTTGTTATTTTGCTGTTAAGTTGCATTCACGGTGTACTGTACCCCTTAATTATATAAGACCAGCTGCTGCTGCTACTACCGTACGTATGATATATATTCCTTGTCTTATAATTAAAACGATCTGTGCTCTCTCTATATATATCATGTTTAGTATCAGTGGATCGGACAAATGCATGCATGTTGTCGTTGTGTTATAGTACTAAGACAATCCATGCATGCATATATGACAATATATATAATCATATGTGCATGTGCTTGCAGATTAATTAGTTCACAAATTCACATATATATGCTATCTATGAATTAATTGCATGCCACTGTGCTCTATCAAACACACAGAGACACATAAAATCCATGATATATACGATGATGTACTAATGTTCTACCACTTGGAAAATACTCATCCGTGAAGACTTATTTTTGAAATAAAATTAATAAATTAGTAGTGAAACTAGAAGGATAAAGTATCACTTATTAATAAGAAAGTAATACGATAAAATAATAGATAAGAGGTACTAAAGAAAATAAAATTTCTTAATTTGTGAATTGAGAATATGTAAGAAAGAAGAAATAAAGTTTTTTTTTTGACAAAGTTGAAATGAAATAAATGAAATATTTTTACGACACATGATAAATCGATAAGTGCTGGTTTGTAACATAATCCAGTAGTGTTGGGGCAAAGGATTAAGTTGCACCACAACAGAGATAAGTAATTTGTGTAAAGACACTAGTAGTATCATCTAAGGTGTTTAATGGAGAATAATGACGGAAAGTGAAAATTGACACACGGGGTTATACAAGTTTAGGCCTTAACTTGGATAATAGTCCTATGTATTGTGTGTATGAATAGCTAAATAGTTTACTGTTTAATTTGCATGTGCCTTATACCGCCACACAGGGGTTAATATTTATAGACGAAATATGGATAGAGAAATACAGGGATGCCCTCTTATAGAACTGACCATGTCAGGACTACTCCTAAAGTTATATAAGGGTTACAGAGTAATACATGTACCGCTCAGAGACGTAGGTATAGTCATTATATGTACACTATTTTTCTTGGCCAGTTACTTGGCAGGCTTCGATATCATAAGCATTAAATGCCTATTTTATTAGAGGAGATAGGTAGCCGCTGATTTGGCTCTCTGATCGAGACGGTATTGCCCTTAGGAACCCCAGCTAACGGAGGGGTCTAGATCCTTTGTCGGAGCCTTCACCTTCATAGGTACTTGAATTCGGAGGTCTTCACCTCAGGGGGCCTTTAGGCACTTCAGGGCCCTCGCTCTTTTGTCAACAAAGGGGTGATGGTGATATCATATTCCTCAACAAATAGGAATATATACACACACGCACCTTAATTGTGACAGAAATCCACACAGTATGCCAAATGCCCAAACATCACACATGATAACTAGTCTTGGTTGGTGAACTAGCTAGGACAACGCCACTGCCAAGCCATTTTCAGTGATCTGGACTACACACGCATGTATCTAAGTATCTTAGATATGATGATTAGAGTACTGAGGACCATTTTTCCAGTTTGACCCGGCCGGTCGAAGTGAGATCTATATGTAGTCCACATATGTATCTTTCAGATATTCTGTTTTGAGTGTAGTGACTAGTGAGGACCATATTTTTGACCCGGCTAGAGTGATCTCTGTAGCAAGCACAGATGCAACATAGATATCTCCGTCTACATAATTTTGCCTAGAGATGTCACAAGAAATTAACCAGATCAGAACAGTCTATATATATGCACACTGAATTATGCACAGACCTTCTGTAATGCATGTTGGATCACTTGGATGACATAATAAACCGCTGCTAATTCAACGATGAAATTAATATCATCCTTTTTATGCTTTTAGCTTGGTTCCGCGAGTCGTTTAAAAAAATTGGTTCAACAAGATTATATTATACACGTACTGTTAATTTCATGGCATAATTTTTTAGCTGGTTCTTGTCAATTGTTAGAGGGATGCACAGTGATTTTGAAGGTAGCGTCAGAAGCTTTGACACGAATTTAATTTCCAGTGTGGAGTTGAGATTTTGTGGTGCCGAATTGAAAATCCCCGCTCCGACGAGCATGTGCAGCAACGAGCTCTGATTCGGCGGCGTTTGTTCTGTATAGTTGCATTTTGGTTCTCCGCCGGCGACGGCGAGTCTGCCGTCCCTGGACGGGGCGGCCGTCTTGTTGGCCCAGGCCCCTCCCGTCGTCCGGTACAAACTGCTGCGTACTGCTCTGTTCAGCGGCAAGCTAGCTGGCTACCACTGTGTGTGTGTGATGCGCGCGCACGCAACCTAGTTGTGCTCGATCGCCGTCGCGAGGATTGATGGCGACGGCCGGCGTCCGCGCGCGACGGTGCGAGCAGATGCTTCGGGCCGGGGCGAGCGATCTAGCCATGCCGCCGGACAAGGCAGAGGCTGAAGCCGAAGCGAGCAACGTCGCTCCGTTCCGCGCCGCGCCCGCGTGCAGTACACGCATGTTGGAGGATGGGAGCATGAGGTCCGCCGGCCGGCCGCCGGGCCCGCCGCTGTTTGGTGGTGGTTCCGTGCAAGTGTTCAACTTGCAAGATATGCGCTTTGCAGCGCGCGCCGAGACCGACGGCACCGACCGGGTGGATCCCATCTCTGGATCACTGGAATCCGCCCGGCCGATCGCGGCGCGCGAGGACAAATCGGGGTCGGCGAAATGGTTCAGCGGGCGCAGGCCCGGCATTGCCAGTGCCTGCCCCGCATCGCTGCGCGGAAGAGGACGACACCCACGCGCGGTCGCTTTCTGAACAAGCGAGCGCGCGCGCGCGGCAGGCAGGCTGCAGGTCGCCCTGTTCCGTGATGCGTCCGTGCCCTGGCTGCGAGGACGGCGACGCCTTAGGCCTCGCATGCATGCAGCGCCAGAGACTGAGTGCGAGGGCCCGTCGGTGTGGCGACCAACCGGTGCCGACAGCCGTGCGAGCAACGGCCGCCGCTAATGTCGACGCGCGCGGGTGTGGCTCTCTGGCTGGCTTGTCTGTTTGGCATTTCGTCGAACAGTTCTCTCTGTGCAGTACTGCTACTGATTAATGGATGGGTTTCCCCCTTCCTGCCCAGAAAATGGCGATGCATGCACCATGCGGTATGCAAACGCGCACTTTGCAACGGAACGGGAACAAATGAGAGTGATGTAGTCGTCGCCGTATTTCGGTGGCCGCAATAGCAGCCGGCGCCGAGCGATTCCCAGTTGGCGCGCGGCTCGCCGTGGCGCGCGCGTCCGGGTCGCGCACGGCGCCGCGCGCCAAATAGTACTCCTGCGAGTGCCGCGGTTCGCGCGCGACCATGCCGGCATGCCGCGGCCGCGAATCGGCTGCGCCGGCTCTCTGCTCGCTAGACGTCCGGCCATCCAGCGGCTGGCAAGCTGCCGCTGCCCGCGCCGCCGCAGACCGCGCGTCTGATCGTTACGACGGCCTGCGCGCGGGCGCGACGGCGGCGCGCGACTGCAGGACAACTACCCCAGCTAGAGCAACACATCATTATGACATGATCATCTCATCAGACAACATACAGCTCGCGCCATAGGCACATTAGCACATATCTCGTACAACTCCACAAGTTGCCACAATTTCTGAAATTTCAGTCCCAAGCTTAGGTACGTACATAAGTCGCCACAAGTTCAGAAACTCAGCAGCAAGCTTAGGTACTAGATTAACGCAAAACATACCATTGTCACAAAAAATATAAGACGGGTGTGCCAACGTCTTAGCACGTCGAAACCCGATACAGACACAGTAGGTAACTAGCACGTGCAGAATCCATTTAGCTGGAAATCATATATAAGAGCACGTACTTGCAAAATATAGATCAGGGATTATATCTGCCAGTAATTACTGCATTACCGGACCATACTTGATTCATGCATGCAGTGGCTTTCTCTGAACACATCAAATCCAGCCGGACGGGATGTGTTCATTGTGGTGATGAGCAGCCATGTCTGCTTCGTTGTTCAGATGGTCCAGATAGGCCTGATGGTGGTGGTGGTGGTGATACCTTCACCAAAAGGAAAAATTGGAGTTATTATACGAGTATAAACTTCTGTCAGAGTACTAAACCACGAAGGCTAAACTAATTGGCATCTTGGGATATTTCAAGTATGATTGTATGAAACAGGAGTACAGGACATACCCAATCTGCAGGGAGTGGTCACTATCTGGAGGTTGAAGAAGCCCCTGGTGATGAGGCTCAGCAGCAAGCTGGACGCTGTGCCCACCACCATCTTGCCAGGACATATGCAGCACATTCTCTGCACTGGTTTCTTGTAGCTGCACGAACAACAAACGCATCAGAGCAGCATGGAGAAGCTCGTTGCTTTTAGCCGTCCTGGAAAAAGGTTTACTCCGTGCTAATACTGTAACCTCAGGAGACATGCACACATCAAGAAAAGATCGTGCTACTGTCGCAAAGAAAAGCTGCGTGGTGTGATGCCGTATGTAATTGGTACTGATGCACACAATAACTGTCGGAGGAGTGCTATGATGCTACCTTTTTCCTCAAGTCTTTGTTAAGATCTTGAAGTTGTTGCTCCTGCAGGATACACTTAACTTCAGTGCTTGCGAATACGAATGATTAATTTCAATAGAAATGACAGAACCAGTATTATTAATCCATTACCTTGCTCTTCAGATCAAAGAGCTGATCAAGCAGTGCTTGATTCTGCAGAAATTTCAGGCCCATGTTATAAGCCATGCAAGCAAGCAAACAAACAGGTAGAAATGCATATGATTAACGAGTGAAAATGCACTTTTACCTTTCTTGATCTGATTTGTTTGAGGGATACCTCTATTTGGTTCTCAAGCTGCTCAAGCTCCTTCATGCTCAGGGGGCCCAGATCCTCACCAAGAATATTTCTGCAGGGAGTGAATTAGTGCTGGTAGGTCATAGGAACTCTGGCCTCTCGGAAAGAACATAGCAACTCTGTAATAGCTAAAATAATTGATCACATTCATCTCTGAAGAGTGAAGACGTATTACCTTTGTGTGGTTTGCAGAAACTCAACTCTGGTCTTCAGCTTCAGATATTCCTGGTAGTTAATCTGGTTCAAACAACAAAAATACAGGCATACACACATTAGGTCAAGACTATTGCCCGAAACAGGAATCTACAAGATATCAGGCCATGCTGGCCTATGAAAAAGGTGATTAAAAAATACTGTCAGCATAACAAATAGGAAGGTGCAAAATATTCAGGAAACGGTTCAGGATGAAGGCAGCATTCAAGAACAACAACTTCAACTCAAAGGCGATGTTTTTAACCTAACCTACTCATGCACGCTGAATGTGACAACATGGCATCAGTTATCACCTCCAGAGCCGGACTGGAGCTGGTATTCAGCCATTAATTACTCATCAGTAGCTTAAAAACCAAACGAACCACAAAATGTGAGGCTTAATTTTCTAATCCCTAAGTACAAGCTGACCAGACTTTCTACCTGTCCCGTTATAACAACAGAACGTAACCTGTTCGGCTAGTTGAAATCTCTTCTTCTCACATTCTAATCTGAACCTTACGTCAAACCCAGTTTAAGCCCAGTTTGTATTAGGCCGCGGCTCTACGGCCCAATTCACAAGAGGAAGGCCTTCTGCCCACCGCCACTACACCCCTTCGCGGCCAATTTATACTATACACCCATAGATGAGCCGGCCTGTTATGCGTTGGCAGTTTGCATGAGAGCCCAGCTACTGCCAAGCGCCTCCCCTTCGTTTCAGGTTTGTCTTATAGTTTAAATTTAAGGTTTAGGGTTTAGGTTTAGCGTTTACGGTTTAAATATTATAATTTTTTTTAAAGTATAAATATTGTTGAAAATATTTTAAATCTGTTTATCAACTTTTTAGCGTTAAATTTATTCATTCCAACTCTCAAATAATTGTCATAAATATTAGTTTCATCAATCTTTTGTATTACACATCTTGTTTCAAATGGGCCCTTTATCCCCATACTGAAGATGACCTTAGGATGACAGTCTGGTCCACTCATA
>KE372617.1:361036-386945 GCA_000418225.1 Zizania latifolia | reverse complement strand
AGAGAGAGAGAGAGAGAGAGAGAGAGAGATAACGTACCCCTCTTATAGTTCTCCATATATGTATAGTGTATATGTCCCCATTTCAATCTACACAAAATGACGTCTCATAAATTCTTTGCATTTCTCTCTAGGTTTGTTTATACCCTATAGGTAACCACTCACTGCCCAAGATATGTAGCCGATCTCAACGGTGGTGTCAGATTAATTAATTGGTTAGTGCAGAGTGCAGACAGGGCAATCCCCCACCTTTTGCATAAATATTCACATATTTCATATGTTTTCTTATATTTAAACAAATTTAATTCCACCAGTCCACCACCCATTGAGAATTTCATAATATAAATTTGTTTTGGACACTTATTTCCTATTGTCTTCACCCAGCCTAATCCAATAACATTTTTTTGTTCACTCTCCAAATTCCCTTTTCTAGTCTAGATGCCCAAATATTTCCTGCTAGTTCAAGCAATTGTCACGTGTGTTCTTATAACACATGCATGTATTGCTCAGTGACTCACTTGTTTAAGAAAAGTTACATCTTTTGATAGTTCATATAAAAAAGGGCCAACTTAATTGATGGTCCTTCAGTTTAGTTTGATACTTTGATGCCAATTTGGAAATAGCTTCATAGTAATAGCTGATTATTAAGAAACTAAGAATTTATCTTCCATATATATGTCCCACCATTAGTCTATATAGCACACACATAGTTTCTTATAATGTCCAAAAAATAACAGTTGTGACCTTCTTGCATCTCCAGTACATATCAAGGTGCCTAGAGGTATAGCGTGTATTATCTCTTAAAAAGCGATATCAATATATAGCTGGTTGAGAAAATAAATAAAATATAGATTGCAAGCAATTAATTCAGTCTTTTGACTTCCAAGCATGTATACTTGAAAACAAGGCAATTAGCTACGGGCAGTCCCAATGCTCCAATTGGGACAATTTCTCTTCTAATATTAAATAGTATGTCGATAAAAGATGATATGACAATATATTAAATGAGAAAAGACGAGAAAACTATGTATTTTATAAAACCTAGTGTATACACAACATACAAAGCATCATGAAAGAGGAGTTGTATTAAATTAATATATTGAATTAGTAGTGTGTATATTGAGATAAAGTCTATTAATAGTTTCTAGATGACATGGAGGATATATAACCTATTCATGGTTTCTAGTATTGGGACTGCCCTAATTACTGCATTCCCAGTGGGTAGTTTCCATGCCCATGTCTATCTTCATTTATGTCATATAGATACCACTACAGAAACAATGTTCACAATGTATAGTGTCTATTAGTGGGACCAAAATAAAGACCCTCTTTCCTCTCAGATCATCTGTCACAATTAGTCACTTTTGTCTTAGAAATTGTGTCCATGACATTTATTCTCTCCAATGCAATGTAGACTTAGAACACACAGATGCACTATATTTCAGAAACTAGTAGAGTCAAAGCATTAGTAAACTTCATGGACATACATGCATAAAGACTGAGCTGAAAAGAACAGCCTTTGCATGTATAATACTCGTGAGAGCAAAACAAATAAGTAGAAACGTGTATAATTAATTACCTCAGCCTCCAAAAAAAAGAAAACCAACTAAGCCAGACAAGGACGACTGTCTATATACTTACACAATGATCCTATTAAGAGAACAAGACGAATAAGGTATTTCTTCTTTAATATTTATTGCATGAGTCTAACTAAGTTTTCCCCTTTATTTCTAAAATAGATTAAATTGAGTCCTTTAATTAGGAGACTGACGAATCCTTTAGTTAGCAGAAGACTCAGATTTAGAAAAGGCGCATGTGCTCGTAAACCTGTATAGTTAATAATTTCAGAAAAGCAATGCTTGCAGTAGGGGAGACAAGTTCTGTGTCTATACAGCACACGGTTCAATTCTCTGAGTAGAACAAGACAAGAAAAAAGAGAGAGGAGAAATACATCATGATCCGATGCCCTGTCCAACAAACGTTTCATCCAGCAGGTGAGACTTGAGAGCTCTGCATGCTCGTATTATATTGCATGCCACTCTGAGATCGATGCATGCATGCTCGTATTATATTGCATGCCACTCTGAGATCGATGCATGCAAGCATGCCGATCACCTGCTTTGAGTTGACTGTTGACACACGTCTGAACTCTGAACTCTGAAGGAAAAGATCGTTTGATGTGTTTTACTTAATTAATTTGCAGGGCACGTGTATTTCTACGCGGGACCCGAGGAAGATGAGGAAAGGAAAGAACTGAAAGAGAGAAGAAACACCAGTGTATTGTACGCGCTCTCTCTCTTCAATAGAACAGTAACGAATGGAACAGTAAAACGCAAATCTGCGCGTAGTAAATTCTAGGTATAGTAGTAATTAATTAAAGGACTTGATCACTATACGAGTTGAATTAACAGTCGTACACATGTGTACGTGTATGCATCCATGGCTAGCTAGCTGGACGCCTGGACCACTGGCTAGAACTACAAGTGTAAATCTTGCAAGAAAACTATCTAGCTAACCGGCCTGGGCCTGGTCTGATCATTTTAACACAAGCTACTGTGCCTTAATTTGGACGGATCGACAAAGAGGCCATCATGTAATGTGCATAAATGGGGAAAAGGGGAAATAATGCATGCAGGTAGAGAGGAGTCATCAGAAGGTGAAATACTGAAATAGCTAAAAATGGAAGAAGCAAGCAGCAGCCAGAAGGATTGCTGCTTTGTTCCTACCCGTTGGGTACAGTGTACGAGTGTGCAAGAAATCCAAACAGTATAACAGATCGATCGAATCGGCAAGAAATCTACCTCGAGACGTGGAAGAAGAACGTGATACATGCTTATATTCTCCTGTCAGATTAATTTCCAAGCATATATTTGGGATCTGAAGAAGTATGTGTTCTTTTCTGACAAAAGGGAGAGAACACAAGTGTTCGATCTTACATAAAAGACATGATGAACAAACAGATCAGCGAGAATTATGGCTAGCTCGATTTGTTGTTGCGATTAAATTCACTTGAAAAAAGAAGGACCTTTGTTATGTTTATGTGAAGGCAAGCAATAGTGAAACATGGAATGAGATTTATTTGGACAGATCTTGTGCTCTTTGGCTGTGCCGTTCACACCGCTCAGACAACGTCAACAAATGAGTGGAAAAAATCAGATATTTGTGGTGAACAGATCTAGATAGAACCATGTACTAACCTAAAGCAAATGAAACCAAATCTGATAGCTAGTTCTTAAAAAAAGAAAAAAGATAGAAACAAACAAATCTGATATATCTATCGCCGATGATGAAAAAAAGAGATCTTGGATATATAGCTCTCTAAAACTGAGAGAGATGCCCAAGATCTACCAGCACATAAGCAGGTTGATCCAAACGGATCGAAGCAAAGAGAAAGAGGGGAAGTGCATGCGTGTGTGCATCCATATAAAATGATCAAAATTGAGTGAGAGACACGATTAATTAGCTAACCCAGTAATCTTTTCGTTCGATTTTCAGCGGATTTTCCATTAGACGATCAAGGTTTCTTTAATTTTATGAACTGTCCTTTGGATTGTCTTATTAACTGATTATTATCCACCGTTAATTAGACGAGGCGTCCCGGCCGGAAGCTGGCTGAGGCGCTGAGCTGAGCTGAGCAGCGCGCCGACGAGCGCAATTACATACGTACCATGATGAGCTGGAGAACTCGAAGAGGCGGCCGCGGCCGGAGAAGATGATGAGGGCGACCTCGGCGTCGCAGAGAAGCGAGAGCTCGTACGCCTTCTTGAGCAGCCCGTTCCTCCGCTTGGCGAACGTCACCTGCCTGCTGATCTTGTTCTCGATCCGCTTCAGCTCCACCTTCCCCCGCCCCATCTTCTTCCTGCTCCCTCTCTCCCTCTCCTCACCTCCTCCTCCTCCCTCTCTCTCTCTCTAACTCTATCCCCCTTCGCTCGCTGTCACTTTATGTCCGCAGAGAGAGATTGAGAGAGGCCAGAATGCCTGCTTTGCTTTGCTTTGCTTTGCCTTCGCCTGATCGTATGTAAGCTAGCTAGCTTGGTCGCCTTAAGTACAGCATCAATTCTTACCCCTCTTCTCTACGTGGATACGCCTCGCCCACCCACTTGACTCCCCTGTTCTCTCTACATCACCAATTTCAACTTAAACGGATGGGATACAGATAGATGCTAGTTATATCATATTTGTTTTTATATTTTTTAATTTAGATTCAGAAACAGATACACTGGATCGGATACAAATCCAAAAACGAATACCATCAAATACAAATACGGATCAAATATGAATAAGATTACAGATATTTATCAAAACAATAAAACTCTCTAAGTAGATAATAAATATTCTCCAAATTTAGAATTTTTTCAGATTCAAAATCTTTTGAAAAATCCCCTTCCTTTGTAAAATCCCAGAAAGAATGTTAGATTTTCAACTTTAAAAATCTCCCAATTTCTAAAATTTCAAAATTTATGGAAAACATTTTTCTCTTCTTTTCCTTTCTATTTTTCTGTCTTCTCTCTTTTTTTTCTTTCTTCCTTTAACCTTCCTTCTCCTGCGTGCGACATGGCATGGTCGGCGTTGTCACACATTGCAGAGGGGGGAGGGTGACGGCAGCGTGGGGGGAGGGGGGCAAGCCAGTAGAGCACGGAGAGGAGAAGCACAGGGTGCGATCGGCGTGGGCGAAAATAAAACTAATGAGCTTTTTTTTATTTTAGATAATCTAAATATAAGTTATCTGGTTATATAAATTTGAATCCGTCTGATATCAACGATGTTGTATCCGTATTTATATTTAAAATTATTCAATTTAAAACTATATTTATTCGTTTTTAAATGTTTCGGACATAAACTATGTGATCCAATTTTACCCCTAACACACACATATATATATATATATGCTTAATTACCGCGTCAAACTGCTGTCACATCGCTCCAGCTAGCTAGCCAGCCTAACTGCCTAAGCTGATGATGCAGCTCGCTCTCCCGTCTCTCCTTGCTCCTCCTCCTCCTCTCCTGCGCGCTACTGTAGCACGCTTTGCTAGCTAGCTCCTGTGGCTGTCACAGTGCAGTGGTGGACGAGGCGGTGGTGGTGGATGGTTGAGGCGATTGATGTGCGGTTAGTTCGTACAGATACAGCTCGAGAAAAGAAGAGAAAACAAAAACAAACGGGGCGATCCGGCAAACAGCGGCGTGCAAAACGCGACGGATCCGGTAAAGATCTCGCGCAGCATGCAGGAGGGAGGCAGTAAAAAGGCGATCGATCGAGCGAGGCGGGATTGCGGGAATGGCAGAGACGCGTGTCGACGCGCGTGGCGCTGGGCGCGCAACCGACAAAGCTGCTAGGGCTTCGTAGGGGCTTGGGCTTCCTCTTCCTTCCTGCCTGCCCTGTCAGTTTGGCTCTCGCAGTCTGGCTCTGCTTCTCTCTTCGGGTTTTTTTTATTTCATTTTTCTGATCTCTCTTCAGAGTTCAGTCTGATGCTACAGCGGTGAGTCAATTCGGGGATTGGTTTTACGCTGGGAAAAAGGGAAATACACGTATAATGGGAGTTCAAAGGTAGATATGTTGGATTGCCTCTCCGGCGTAATATTTTCTCTAATTTTTATATAGTTTGGTTTGGACTTGTGGATAAAAGTAATAAATCAATTCAAATAATTTTATTGTCTCATTTATTTTGTTTTAAAAATATAAGTTTGTAAGAAGGTTAGCAATTATTTTAGAATGATGAATATTGAATAAAATATAAAAAATAACTATGATTTCTAAATAACTTATATTTAAGAAAGAGTTAAAAAGATCGACACGACTTATATAAAAAATTAGATAAAGTATAAGGATAAAAAATATATTCTACCAAAAAAATAAGAACTTCATGAGTACTACTTATCCCATCAAACACCCATCATTCAATTTTATTCTCATCTCCCATCAAACACTTTCTCATTTTTAATATACCTCTTATTAAATAAGGAGTGATATATTATTTTTTTTACTTCATTCTTAGGGCAATCCTAACCCATAATATATATAGTTGGTATCTTAGATGAAAGAGAAAGTAAGATGCTATCTATAGACACCACATTTTTAATAGATAATTTTTTTAAAAAATATTTTCATCTAATCATCTATCTTCTCTCTTCTTCCTCTTCCAATCATCTCCTTTGCTTTTTTTGGTTCTCGTAAAAAGCTAGTTTCTTACGATGAGACCTAGCTTTCATAATTTTTTCTTTTTCTTTTCATTAATTTGCTTATCACATCAATTTTTTTACATAACAGTCTATTTTAATATCATAAATAATAGGTGACGGGTAGCGTTTAAAATGCCCTAAAAACCAAAATCTTTCGTAGATCAGAGGTAGTATCTCGGGGTTCAAACTGTTCTGGGGTCTCTGTCTGCAGGTTGAATAAATGTAGTGGTACGGAGGAATCTTTGTGCGGGAAAAGAGAAAGAGCAGGAGGATTATCTAAGGCTTCCTCGATCTGTTTGTATGTACATCGATCGATCTCACGTTCAAAACGTTGGAGCTAGCTAGCTCTTTCTCTGCTCTTTCTTTGCTTTTTCCAAGGAAAATGAATTAATTGTACAATGGTTCTTGGCCAGCAACCAGGTTGGATATACTCCGTATTATAACAACCTGCAAGTACACGTACTAGTGTGTATATATGACTAAGATTGTGTAGCAGACTAGGTACGTACTCTCTGTGCCGTTATTATATTGACATTTTGTTTGCTTAAGTTCGAGGGTCCACTCGTTCATTTGTCGTTGTTAATTTGAAACTGACTAATCTCTTTTTTTCTGAGCGTGTGATTCTCAAGTAATACCGTGCACTCAATGTTAACAAGACAGCGATAAATTACTGATCAGCATCAGTACTGATGACAATAGCTTAAACTATCTGAAAATCTCAATGTCCTTATTAAAAGCTACAATCATTTGTTAACAAGTTTGTAATAACATTTTTGACCTAAAATTTTAGATCCACCGTATATAAATTTTAGATCCACCATATATGCACATATATATGTCTGGCCATAAATAACCAAATCTGCAGGGTTGTCGCCACATTAGCGAGGTGGTGAACCAGTTTCAGAGGAGTATTAGTTAAAACAATATTCACGACCGGTTCCTTGATAAAGTGGTCCCATGGATAAATTTGAGCACAGCATTGTGGTTTTGTCCTTTGACAATACAGTACCCGTGAGCAATGCAACTAAACATGGATCATTTTATCAGATAAGTTAGGAGGAGGTATATTGTTAAACATCGTCGTAAAGAGTTAAAGTGACGGATCAATTCTGTTTTTGTGGGTGCACCACATTTGCTACGAGGCATATCAGATGCTCATCTATATATATCAACAGGGCACCAGTTTTGATCCATTTAGGCATCTAAAAGTTTGGTCTGGTGTAAACCAAGAGCAGTATAGTTTTGCTAGCTACCTACGACTTGAAACATGTAAAGTTTATAATTTTTCTTCAGTTGCTACACCATATAAGTATACATTGTAAAAGAAGAAATAATCATATCTATTGGGCGAAAACTGCTCATGACTTATTGGGGTATAATAACCAAATCCACTGTCACACTTACAGCAGTGCTGACTGGACATGAAGTTCATGCATGGTCCCTTGGCAAGACTTCCCTTTTTCCCCCTATTATTGCACCTTGAAAGAGGAGTGCACAGGAACACACGCTAGCTCGTAGGTGTGCCCCTTAAATATAAGACTAAATTTATAGAGAACGAGGATAAATTCGTGAACTACAAAAGTGAAAATATTCAAATCAATACTACAAAAGTGAAAGTATTCAAATCAATAACTACACTTTGGTTGCAAATATTATGGATAGAATCATAGAACTACTAAAGGAATATTTTTTTACTCGCTGTGTATTTTAGGGATAAAATTCTTACAACAACATAGTCTGGTACTAGATATATACCTGCGAGTAAAATTTTTAGAAATAAGCTGATTTATAATATAGAACACACACAACATTGTTTATCACAACCGATATTATGGAAAATTAATGATTTATTAATTCAAACAACGGTGACGGGAGTAATTTTCTAAAACAAGTAGTTGCTTCTATTGTATTTTATGTATATATTGTGTTGCCTTAGAGGTATACGTACACCTAAGGACAGTAAGTTTTTCTTATTGAATGGAAGGACAGCAAGTACCAGTACGTACCAAGCACCGTACTGGAGGGCTTGGAGGGGAAGCAACAAATGACAATTGTTGGCCCTGCAACGAACAACCAACGTGCCCCTAAAACCACCATATTTGCTTGCACAATGTTTCTCCTCGACCAATGTAGGCATTATCCGAGGAAAACATAATTAATTTTTAGTGTTTTATCGGTACACTAAAGCAAATTTATCTCTAGCTTAATTCTGAAAAGTAACTGCTAATAATTTAGTGTATAGATCTATTTCAAAAAATACATAGAAATAGAAGAGTCATTTTTTCTAACTCCACAACTCTAGATATATTTCAGATTTGAAGGTGTAGCAAACAAACCGTGTGAATGCCTAGGGAGATGTGCAATGACAGACGGATAAGAAAGCAGCGCTGAACTTTGTTGCTCACTTCCACGAACCAATAGACACGGCATAGCCGCATGCCTGCACAGTACTACTGCTTGTATTATATTTCAAACAGTATAAAAAGAACCCTAATTAATAAGCTGGCCAACTATTTGAGATGGGCAGATGGTGGAGTACTTCGCCAATAAAACCTAAGATCGATGCTAGATTGCTAGCACCTAGCACGCCACCACGGTACCACCGCCACATCTTTTTAGTCCCTTTATTTCAGCCCGAGGATCCATTGTACTCGAAATTTTTCAAGTACATAATGGGGCCTCGAGGGTTGTTTGGCGGCAGCTCGACATGGGCTCTAAATGGGCCGTCACTACAATTACGCCGTAGATAAAAAGGGAAACAAAGTGACGTCCATCCGTTTTCATTATAGTGGGCACATTATTTATACTGGTATTTTCACAAGATACAATAGTTTCAAATGGCAGAATAAAAAAATCAAAAGAAAAACAACAACAATACTTACTTCAAATAAAACCAGACAGCTGTCCGGTCAGTCTTCCAGTTTCGGCACCTATGGTGGCTCAAAATTTCACCATCCGCTATTGTCTTGACCTTGTATACTCCAGCCGAAGTTGTGAACTGGCCCAAGCTTGCAGTTGCTGCGCAAGTCAGCTGATCACTTCACCAACGTCTCGCTCTTTGCATTAAGAGAGTCCTCAGGGTTCAGGTTCTCAAGTGTACACAGTAATGGTCACCACACCTTGATCTAAAACCAAGGTAAAGACTGCTGTATTTTTATGCTCTTCAATTTGTATACAAGGGCACAATGTATTGCAGAGGATTATGAAGATATCAGATTGTTTACCATTGTATGGCAGTCGTTTGATGTGGTCAAGACCCCAGCACCATTCTTTCTTGGCTTCAGCATCAACTTGCATCTTTCAGCTTCTTTCATCTTGGCTGCCCGGACATTGCTACAGAAGTACTTTACCTCTTCACCTTTCTGCATCCATCACAAGTTAACAGATGTAAAATTGTGGCATACTGAAGAAGAATATTATGAAAAACAAATACACACCAGTTCTTTAAATTGAGGTGATGGCTTGCTATTTTGTGGCCTGCTGGTAAAAAATCCCAAGGTCTCTTTGCTTTAGCACCTTCTCCTTTATCTTCGTAGAAGGACAAACCTTCAGCGATTCAGCAACTCAGTGACAATGATGATCATATTATTCGAAAGGAGGGCATGAAAGGCTCCAGCAGACAGGCAAGGATATGGGTGAGACAAACTGAGGTTTTTATCCTAGCGGCGCAGGAAGCTGGGTCTTCCTTGTAGAGTTCCCAAATTTGGCTCTCCTGCATTCAGTTAGGCGTTAGCGAACTGAAGATTAAAAAAAGCGTGACAAAAAGAACATTTAATGAAAACCAACTATCAGATATGCATTTCCATCACTAGAAAAATGCCATTGCACTATTCAATATCTGTTTCAATTTAACTTGTGATAAAAAGAATTAACCTATGTGGCAAAACCTAGTACCTAGCAACATGGAACAACAGAATACTAATCAGGCAGTGCTGGACAGAGTGACGTTTCACATGGTTCAAAATAAATTGACTACAGTTCCCATTACTTCAAGATATTCTTCAACCCATTTATTAGTTTTCTAGGCGAGTACTTTCATAATGAATCCAACTCAGCTTTAGGAGCATCAGCCACGATGTAGTTCAGTTGGATTCAACAATTTGTTTCACTTTTCACAGTGATCAGCGCGTGCCCCTTCATAGTTACAGCCTTCTGTTGGACATTTCCTTTCCACAGGCCTGTTGGCTAAGAATCGTCAAGTCATTGACATGTGTCACAGTAAAGCTGTAAAGCGCATGGGTTTTGTGTAACTGATAGAAAATGAGTATACAGGTACAAGACTAAGAATTAGATGTACCTGCTGCATGGTATTTTCTCTAAGCCAATCATTTCCAATCAACATTTGGAAAATTGCTTGGCAGATTTTTGTCTGTTGCAGAGAGGATGTCCACCCAAACTTTACGTCAAGCCACTAGCAAAACACATTACAATTAGCATAGAACCTGCATTTTCAACAGGGAAAGCTTCCTATGAAGAAAATGCTTCCATTTTCCATGGAATCAGTGAATTTTTTTATAATATATACATATATAGCACATTACAGGTTGGTAGCTCATAAATTCATGTGCAAATTACAACTCAAACTAGTAGCCGGTAGATTTTTTAAGGTCAAAATTTTGTAACTATGGAAGGTATGATATTCAAACACTTAGAAAATTGCACAACTGGATTCACTTAACGCACATAGATTGATTAACCAAACACCGTAGACAACAAAATACCACCGCAAATTGCCACGGGCGTGGAGGAGAATAGTACCTATTTAGTATTTACATTACAACGTAATCTGAATATGATACCCCAGGCAATTCAACTCAGCAGCTAGTAATGAACCACTCCACCCCAACCAATTCAAACTTATAAAACCAAAATGGAATCACTGAACCAGCACCCGGATATTTAACTACAAGCAATCGAGGAAAGCGAGGCGTCCCTTACTTGTCGCAGATCTCATTGGACGAACACTTCCCCACCGCCATTGCGTTTGTCTCGGTGGCACATAACAACGGGGAATTAACGACGACCAGAGACAAGTCGAGCAAAAAAATTTGGGGGAGACGGCGCGGTAGTGCGGTAAAAGGGACGTTCCCTGCCAATGATGTTCCCCAGGTGCCGATCGACATTGTCCACGTAGGGAAGCGCGCTGGTGATGAGCATGTTGCGGCGGCCGGGGACCGGTAGCTTCGGCGGGGGCGGGGGCCGCGGCGGCGGCGGCGGCGACGACTCCGAGGAGGACTGGAGGCGGCGAGGCGACGGGGGTTTCGCGCTGGGCCGTGCGAGTCGCTGTGACTCGAGATCCATTAAACGCTCTGGGCGCTGGAGCTGGGGCCCAGTTGTCAGACAAGCAGTTGGAATCTCAAAGCATCTGAATCGAACCGGGTGAAAGAGGCCCATATGACAAGGAGGCCTAAACACTCGGGCCTGTGGCCTCTTAACGGCAAAGGCCCATAGATGCAGCCGCTAATAGCCTAATACCGAATAAGGTGAGGGCCTTTTCCAAAAAGTGCCTGGACTCCATTGGCCTACGCAATCTGCGCCGCACATCTGAGGTGGGACGGCTCATGGGGACCAGACCCGGCATGGGACTGTGGATCACGTGCCAAGCCATGGGCCTCGCTGACAAGTGGGACACACTACGTAGTGGGCCCACCCAACGTCGAGGCGCAATCGTCTCCCCTCACCGCCTCACGAGCCGCCGCCGCCGCCGGGCGCCGAGCTCCGCCTCCGCCCTCCGCCTCCTCCGGACAGCGTGTTGCATGCCTCGCGGCCATCGGAGGCCCGAGGAGCTCCGTGCATCGGTTCGTTGTCTTCATGCTTCCGCTTGACCGCTTCTCGTTTCGGAGATTTTCCTCTCTTTTTTTCCCCTGTTCGCTTGCTTGATTTCGCCGCTAAACTTGCTCAGATTTTGCATCTCTTGAAATAAACCGAAAGCGATCGAACGATTTGACCACACACGGATCGTTGCATATGCGAAGCTTGGATTGCGCCGATCAAATTTTGCCAACGAATCCAAGACGAACTCTTCAGCGGTTGAGGCCAACAGAAACATGCTTCAAGGTGAGAAGTAGCATTCTGTTCGTTAACCTTCCATGGTGCTGCTCCCATGCGGCATCGACCCTTGCCAGTAACACATGGCCGTTCGACGGCAGTTTAGCAATGCAAGCTGCAAAATCTGGAGCCGATGGCGATGTGAAATTGATCCTGTCCTGTGATGCTGCTGGTGCCGTGTCTGAAACATGATGAATAGAAGTTTAATTGGCACATGTTATATATCCATCAATCTATCACTTGTCTTGAATAACAGTTCATCACTGTCAGATTTTTAACAACAGTTTACTGCTAAGGTGTACTGAATTTCACCTGAGATCCCAATAGACATGTTGCCTGTTTAAGTTTTTTGTTATCCTTATTTCATCGTATGTAGTAATATCATTTTTTCAGTTAATGTATTGACAGTTTTTTCAGTTGATGTCTTGACAGTTATCTGCACAAAGCTTTTGTGTTATCTTTCTACGCATGACGTTGATTATGGATTTGCAGAACCCTGGCTTGAGCACCCACCAAACCTCTCTGCCCCATACAGAAAATCAGGTACATTTATGCTTTATTTTAGTGCATACAGAGCCACTCCCTGAAAAATACATGATGCCAATACTTAAAGATTGGAGAAGCGCACTAGCGTAGCTTGTCCTACAAATTAACACCACTGTCAAGTACATAACTTCACGATCATGAAACACTCATAGATAAGATGAAGTCCATGGATCAATGGAATCGAAAGGAAGAGGCACTAAAAGCATTTAACACACTGCTACATCATGAGGTTAGGTCCATGTCACATTACTAAAAGCTGAGCCTGCGTGACCCAAATAGGTTTCATTAGACTCAGCATGAGCGTTACTGCAGCTTCATCTACAAATTAACCCATCTAGTAGTGCACTATCACCTCTTAATCATAAAATCACCAATAAAACTATAGCGTGGATGCTCAAAGGATTGAAAGGGAAATGCACTGAGTCACTCAGAAATAGCACCACATCATGCGGTTAGGTCTACGTCGCAATTTAGAAAAAAATCGCTCGTTCATTATCAAATTACTTGCACTAGAAAAGCATGATTAGTGATTAATCTTGATTTGACCATTAACAACTAGCTGCCGCAAGTTACCAAAAGCTTATCCATGCATGCCTCACCAATTAGCTCAGGTTGTGGTAATATATGGTACTAATAAGTATTTACGACTAGTTCCATCAGCTCCATCGTGGAGTTAAATGCTGCCATTTTTAACCCTACTCTAAAACTCATCTTTGGTAGAGTAGATTTTTAGCAGAAATTCTGTTTGGCTAGCAGTTAACTACACTAAAGTGACTAATCAGTATTTTGCTTCGTTTGTTTTGGTAAGCTCCTTCAAATTTTCTGCATAAGAACTAGATTATGTAGTGAAGGACTACTTTCTTGTTAATTACACAAGATTTAAAGTGACTAAAGATTTGATAAGGATAAACATAGAAAAAGATGAGAAATTTCTTATAAGTACTAAAATGACTTATATTTGAGGAAAAATTAAAAAGTTTAAAATGATTTATATAAGGAATTGGATGGAGTATATATTAGTTGAAGAGGCTTCATGTTCAAGACAAGTTAAATTTTCACAATAAGAATATTTCATTTCTAGAGTTCTAGTCGCTAGAAACATCTCCCTTAGAAAAGGCAGAAAAGAAGAAATTAACTGTGTCGTCTCAATCTGTCCAGCTAGCTAGCTAGCAAGGCTCCTAAAATCAGTTAGTACTCGGCACACAACTGTTCAATGCTTCCAACATCATCTATGCCGATCAGGCTGTTCAGGAAGGCCTCCGTTGCTAACGTCTTACCCTCTTCTTCTTGCCATCTTCTGCTAGACAAGGAAGACCACAAGAAAATGGCATACAAAACCACACGTTTTTATTTGGAGCACCTGTTAAATAAAACTGAATACCCTGTACTTAATCTACAGTATTTGCAGTATTTTGATTGATGGTGTTTATACTACTAAGTACCTGTTTACCTTTGAATATGATTTTAAGTAGAAAAAAAAGCATAATAATCAGTACATGTTACTTGCTATAGTTACTTGGTTAGATAAAGACTATCATCTAGAGGGCTAGAAGTAGAAGGGGGCGATTTGTTCGATTTCAGTTGCTTGAAAGCGTCAAATTGTTATGACAAGAGAAGCAAATTAAGCCTCTCCCTTCAAAGACTAATGCTAGCTTGCAGTGCTGCCTCCATTTGCCATTTGGAACTGGGGAGTTCATCACTTCATCTAACGAGTAATTTTGCGGTGATGCAGACGACAAAGGGAAGGCTGCTTCCCTTGTCAACATCAGAATGGGCCGTTGCACACTGCAGCGTTCGTTCACCAACATATTCGTTTCTCGGTGACGGTTACGAAACACGGACGCTTGCTTTCGGCACAGTGCAGTGTATATGATCTATCGAGAAGATATGTCTTATTCTTCTTTAGCTAGCTAATTGCATCCATTATATTATTGCCCAATCTCTGCACTTCATTAATGCGTTTTACACGGTTTCTTTCCGCCATGAAAACCGTGTTCGAAATTAACCGCGTAGTATCCGTGATCGAGTACTGCCCAGTCTTACAAAAACGCAATTAATTAATTGATTGATTGATTGATTATATTAGATGTTATGCCAGCGTACTCCTATTTGCCAGTTGCCACACTGTTTTTTGGCAACAGAGCGACAAACACCGAGGAGGGCATGCATAAAAGGCACAAATCACAGACAGTAACTAAAGATATTTTCTGCTCGCACCGACGGGTCACGAGAGCGAGGTCAATACTATTGGTCCGATCATTAGCAAGAGAATTACTGTGTGCCTAACCATTAATTAGGCCATACATCAGTAATTAGCTTGCTATCCACACACCGATCAATTCCTTATCAACTCCTTGCTAAATTTCACAGATTAAATACATCGCATTTGATTTTTTGCACAATCTTCCATACATAATTTTGTATTGAAAACAGGTTTATTTTTTTTAAAAATAGATTACGAAAGTATTTTTCAAAACAAAATTGCTCATACTATTTTTATCGTTTTCAACTTATTAACGATCAACGTCTTTTATGTTTGACCAGGTTTTAGTTAAAACGTCGTTTACTTGTGATCGGAGGAGGGAGTATTATAAATTTCTTTTGCAGATCGAGCAGCCCCCAACATTGAATTTTCCAAGGGAGAAGAGATCACCAAAGTAAGTTAACACCGCGTCACTCTCGCGGTAGCTCTCCGTAGCTATATGCCGGCGTCAGGGCGCGGCTCCATTCGTCCCCGCTTCAACCGCACTCCTCTCCTGCCGCCCTCCGGCCTCCGTCATCCACTGCACGCGCCTCGCGCGCGGCGTCGGCTTCCTAGCTAGCTACCTTTGCGCGAGCCAGCAATGGGGTGCTCCTCAAGAAACCCCACGCGCGCATCGACCGCCTCCATAAAATCCAACCAAACCCACACTCTCTTGTTCGTGCAGCGGTGCAAGGTTAGCTAGCTTCAGCTTCCGGCCATCCGGCTCAGAACTATATATTCTCCCTAGCTAGCTAGCTAACTTCTTGCGTGCACTGCTAGGCTGCTAGCAGAAGAGAGCTAGAGCTGCAAGAAAGGTGTAGAGAAGGCAGGGCAGGAGAGACAAGCTAGAGGGGTTCGAGCGACGATATGGGCACCTTCGGAGAGGTCGTCGACCATGGCGGCATCGGGGAGATGCCGCCGTTCCATGGCCACCCTGACCCCGTCGTCGACGAGCTCAACAGGCTGGAGAATCTCCTCAGAGGTTTGCTTGCTCTCTAGCGTCAATTATTGACGAGGAGCACCATGCATATGCATGCATGCATAAGAGAGTGTGTTAATACAAGCCGTCATATTTGTCGATGTGTTTAAGCTTCGATCGAATTGCAATGCATCAATGCATGTAGCAAGTTTGAACTGATTAATCATGGGCATGTTGCGTGATTAAACTGAAGCCCTAGTTGATTATAACCAGCAGGAGACTGGAGACGGCCGTGTGCCATGCATGCATTAATTCGATCGACGTCGATGCTCTATTGCATTATGAACTAAAACATATATAAGGCGTTTACGCTTAGCTCACATGACGTACTAACCTCACTAGGCCAGTATTTTTGTAATCGAGAAGGATATATCGGTTACTGATCATACATAACCCGTCTCTTGTAGATATCACAAGACTGAAAAAGTTAAATGCGCCAGTTCAGTAGCCAGTACGTCCTTCCAGTTGGCGTGAGCGTGAGTTTGTAGTTTTGGTGAAATGGTGCCTAAAGTCAGTTTGTTAGGTATTTTCTTTAGAAGAACAGATATATAACTTTAATTACAAACACCAAATTTTACATCTAGCTAGTAGTTCTGATGAAAGCAAAATGAGAACGTGAAAGTTCCATTTTTTTCAGAAATGAAGAAAATCTCTCTTTTGCCCGCCTTTTTTAACACATGATACCATCTTTTCCAACGGCAACAAAAAAGAAAGAACAAAAAGCTGTCTAAGTAACCCATTCTTGTAGGTTACAGGAGAGATTAATTTGCTCAGATTCTAAGATACAAGTGTGACAAAACCCTGGAAATTTTAGTATGGCTGGTTGGCCGGTTGGTAGGACGTCCATAAAGGTCAAGAAGAATTAGCATGAACTGTTGGCTGTTGGTAGGAACTGAAGTATGCAGAAAAAAATTCAGGCTAGTGAGCTAGTCACCTCTGTCAGGCATACAGGGTTAAAAAAAATTCCCCTTTTCTAAACCGCAATTTAGTCTTTTTCTTTATAAATTGATATTCAGTTTAGTTGTAGTATGAACATTTTATAATTTTTTACTGATATATTTTTCATACTAGCAGGATTGCCTAAAGATTTCCTCACACCGCATAACAGTTACTAATACTCTCTTCAGATTTAACTTTATTTTTTAAGCACAAAAACGCATTTGTCAAAGCTGTTCTTGTCATCCGTCTTATTCAACCAGTTCATTGCTGACTCTAGTTACTTCAGTATCACTCTGAAGTCCGAACAGGGGGGCAATAAGCTAGTATCTTTTTGTTCACAAACATAAAGCAGTAACAATTTGGAGCATCATTTTTTCAGAGACCCAAGAGAAATAAATCTTCAATATAATCAGTTCAATAAGCTTCCAGTCGCCAATAAGATGTCCTGTTCATCACAATGATCTCGAAAACCCAATTTTGACTAGCAGTTTCTACCATATTAACAGTTAAGTGACATGCCTAGTTTGTTCTTAAACCTGCAGAAAAGGACAGAGAGCTAGGACATGCACACAGCGACATTAAAGGCCTAAAGGTGACAGAAGCTCTGAAGGACAAGGCCATTGCTGAGGTAATTTGCTTCACAAGCTAAGTACTAGTAACTACCGTTTTGCTTGAGTTCTTTCCAAGCTAACCCCTACTTTCCACTTCAACAATGGACAAGCTAGCCATGCCTCAGTAGCTAGCTCACTGTACTGACACCACTTTTGGCGTCTCTGCAGCTGGCCAAGGAGCTGAAGAAACAGGACGACAAGCTGAGGAGCCTGGAGAAGCAGCTCGAGCAGAAGGTTAATTAATTAATTAGTCAACTAGTTCGATAGTTTCCTCAACTCGACTGAAATTCTCCGGTTCTCTGACGAGAAGCTGAGTCGTCTGGAGAAACAGTATGTTACCTGTGATTGGTTCTCTGTCTGATGAGCCTGCTCATCGGTGCAACAGAATCTGGACGTGGAAAGGCTAAGCAACGAGCGGAAGGAAGCTCTGTCCGCGCAGTTCGCGGCAGAGTCGACGCTGAGGAGGATCCACTCGTCGCAGAAAGACGAGGAGGTCGTCCCGTTCGACGCCATCATCGCGCCCCTGGAGTCTGACATCAAGGCGTACAGGCACGAGGTACACCTGAAACTGGATCAAGCATTACCATCTTGATAACTCTGAGCTAAAAATGCTTTCCCATGTTGTTTGTTTTGTCAGATTGCGGTGCTGCAGGACGACAACAAGGCGTTGGAACGGCACCTGAAGCTGAAGGAGGCGGCGCTCGTGGAGGCAGGGGACATCCTGCGGAGCGCGCTGGAGAGGGCGCTGATCGTCGAGGACGTCCAGAACCAGAACATTGAGCTGAAGAAACAGATGGAGATCTACCATGTGAGCAGAGCACACGTGCGAACTCTTCCGTTCTTGATCTTATGCATGACTGAATCTTCTGAGTTCTGCCTGCGTCGCGGCGGCATGCAGGAGGAGAACAAGCTGCTGGAGAAGAGCAACAGGCAGCAGGTCCTGGATATCGAGAGGCTGACGCACACCATCGCCGAGCTGGAGGAGTCCATTCTTTCCACCGGAGACATCGCCAACGCCGTCCGCTTCTACCAGAACCAGGCCGCCAAGTCGAGTGTGAGTGACGGATCGATGCCTGTGCACGAGCCGGTTCAGTTCAGAGGATGTGGTTACGTTTGATTGTGATGAGTTCTCAACCTGCAGGAGGAGAAGAAGACGCTCGAGAGGGAGCTCGCTCGAGCAAGAGTCTACGTCAACCGTGTCGCGTCGACGACGGCGAACGAATGGAAGGACGACGCCGACAAGCTGATGCCTGTCAAGAGATGGCTGGATGAACGGAGGCTTCTGCAGGTAACCAACCACACGACATGGTGGCGTCTCGTCTTTCAGAAATCTTACTGCCTCTGCGATTTGGTATCTGAAATCGCCATTTTCCACCATCGATCATCCAGGGAGAGATGCAACGGCTGCGTGAAAAGATTGCAATGGCCGAGAAGTCTGCCAAGGTGGAAGCACAGCTGAATGTGAGAAACGTTGCACGGCTACTACTCCAAGCAATTTTCACGGCTCGTTTTACTTCTTCATGTCACTGTCTGATCAACTCTTGGTTCCTTTGGCAGGACAAGCTCAGGAGGAAGCTGAAGTCATTGGAAGATGACATCAGAAACGAATCATCCAACACGTCTGCAAACAAGGACAGTGCTAGCAAGCACGTCCCTCTAAAAAGGCCATCGTCAAAAATGTCACGGCAACCATC
This sequence comes from Zizania latifolia, assembly GCA_000418225.1. Taxonomy (NCBI): domain Eukaryota; kingdom Viridiplantae; phylum Streptophyta; class Magnoliopsida; order Poales; family Poaceae; genus Zizania; species Zizania latifolia. The sequence continues at coordinate 367,712 of KE372617.1, read as the reverse complement.
TTCAGCTGAAGGCGCTGACAAGAGAAGGCCAGCTTCCCATCCAAACGCATCAGCAGCAGAGAAAGTTCTGAAGCAACCGAGCTCTGAAGCTGAAACTGCAGAGAAGAATCGACGTGCTAAACGACCTGACAGCCCGAGAGCGAAGGGTGCTGCTGGCAGAGGAGAGCGTCCTGTGAGAAACCATCTTTGGGCGCCAAGAAGCAAGGCGGCTGCTGATGCTGGCAAGGAGAACAAAGAACAGAACCCAAATTTCAAGACGTGTCTGAATGACTCCATTGAAAATGGCGATTGTGGTGTTCAGGGCAGTGAGCATCAAGAAGAGATGGATTTGAAGATCCTGGACGAGGGAAAGGATGATGCTTCTAATGGTGCAAAAAGCACTAAGGGCAGCAGGGAAAGTTGAGTGCTGCCTTGTGGACATGGATGATACCTAATAGAAGAACAGATGGTAATTATCTTTTAATATTTTTAACAAACTAAATAAATAGTATGTCTGAAACAATTTGTGTATATAGGACACGCCTAGACTTCTTTTCTATGACACTGTTCGTTTCTTTGTTTTATTATACAGATGCGTCATGGCGACTTGTTTTGAAAAGCATGTGTGCCCCCTCTGAAGCTGTTCAATCTTCAGTTTCGGAGATTTCTTTGGACAACCCAACCTGCATTGGTCTTCATATTTGTTCTCTCTTGTGTATATATATAAGCTGCAAGCTTCACAAATCACAAGTGCATTTTGTGCCTATGGAAAAACAAATTCAGTTTATATTGTTTTGAGGAAAGGTTTGTTTCATCCAATAAAGAAAGTTGATGCAATGTAATGAAAAGTAACATAAATGTAAGTGAGGGTTGTTTCTCTTTCTTGCGAGCATGTAGATGGTTCGTTGGTTCTATCTGTTTCCACTCCCAGCTCTGTGTTGACTATTGAATAACTCTGTTTAGTCATGGTTTGAGAAAGCTTACCTGCATTCATGCCATCTTTTTTTTGTCCGCCTAGGTTAAAATTCTGAGAAATTTCTTACGCTCTGGTCTCAAAATGTAGACGTAAACTTAAAGAGATCCCCATGTTAATACATTCTTAGGATCAATAGTTTGGGGATTAGCAGGGATCACTTAGCGTACCTTCCAGCTTAGAAGAAGACGATGATAACGCTATGGTCGGCGGTGGTCAGTGGCATCAGAGTCCGAGTGTCGACGGTGTGGAACGGCTGAGGAAAGATTCCCGTCGCTTCGGCACGAAAATGCTTAGATCAGATTAGCTAGAAATTTTTGGGCGGAGTGTAGGGCGCATTGAATAACCAAACAGTTCATGTGCTCAGCCTCCCCTTTTTGTATATGCCGCGCGACCCCTCAATAGAATTCTGTTGGGCGCCCCCGATCAGGGCACGATGGAGTCCTGGACGTGCGCAGGGAGGAGAGGGACTTGGTCCCCCTCTCTTTCCGGAGATCTGTTACCAACATTCTCCCCTTAAATCTCTACTTAATGCTTAAACTAAACTTAACCAAATACATGTTCCATCACAGATCAATGCATAGAGTATGTTTCATTACAATAGTTAATTACGTACTACATGATTCAACAACTATAATGTATCTTTTCATTCCAAAACAGATTCTTATCTTATTTTGGGGGCCCTTAGAATCCAAGAATCATAGGTTTTCCTTTAAATCCATGCCGACTAAGTGTTCTCTGAACACACTGGGTGGTAAGCCTTTAGTGAGCGGATCCGCAAGCATTCGCTTGATACTTATATGCTCTAGACTTATAGTTTGATCTTGGATTTTCTCCTTAACAATATAGTACTTAATGTTGATGTGTTTGGCAGCAGCACTCTTCTTGTTGTTATAGGAGTACAATACTGCTGGCTCATTGTCGTAGTATAACTTAAGTGGTTTCTCAATACTGTCGACCACTCTAAGACCGAGAACAAACTTCTTAAACCATAGTGTCTGTCCAGTAGCCTCATAACATACAACAAACTCGGCATACATCGTCGAAGATGCCGTCATAGTTTGTTTGGAGCTTTTCCACGACACAGCTCCATTTACGAGTGTGAATATATAACTTGACGTGGATTTCTTAGTATCCACACATCCCGCAAAGTCTGAATCTGAGTAACCCACTATCTCGAGGGTATCTGATCTCTCATACGTTAGCATAAGTCCTTTTATGCTTTGTATATACCTTAAGGCTTTAAGGGTATCTGATCTCTCATACGTTAGCATAAGTCCTTTTGTGCCTTGTATATACTTTAAGGCTTTCTTAACTGCTTTTCAGTGATCTATGATTGGATTTTTCTGATATCTGCCAAGCATCCCGATAACAAAAGCTAAGTCAGGGTGAGTGCAAACTTGAGCATACATCAAGCTTTCGACAGCAGAAACATATGGAACCAACTTCATTTGATCGATCTCATACTGGTTCTTAGGACATTGAAAATTCTCAAACTTATCACCCTTGACTATCGGAGCAAGCAAAGGTTTACACTCATGCATACTATATTTTTTTAGAATCTTTTCTAAGTATGCCTTCTATAATAATCCTAATACCCCTTAGTTCTGTCTCGATGAATCTCTATTCCTAGTACATAGGAAGCTTCACCAAGATCCTTCATATCAAGATATGAGGATAAGAATTTCTTAGTTTCTAACAGCAGACTGACATCACTACTAGCAAGTAGAATGTCATTCGCATACAAAACTAGGAAAATAAATTTTCTATTCTTAAACTTAGCATAAATGCAGTTGTCCTCCTTATTTTCCTTAAACCCAAATTTTCTTATAGTCTCATTAAATTTGAGGTACCATTGCCTAGAGTCCTGTTTTAGTCTATAAATGGACTTAGTTAAATGTCATTCCAAATTTTCTTTCCCTTCTATGACAAAATCATTGGGTTGTGCCATATAGACATTCTCATAGAGATTTCCATCGAGAAATGCCGTCTTTATATCCATCTGATGTAGTTCTAAATTATAATGTGCCACTAAGGCCATAATGATTCTAAATGAATCCTTAGATGAGACAGGTGAAAATGTCTCATTATAGTCTATTCCTTCTCTCTGAGTGAAGCCTTTTGCCACAAGTCTGGCCTTAAATCTATCGACATTCCCTTGGGAGTCACGTTTGATCTTGTAGACCCATTTACAGCCTACTATTTTGGCTCCATTAGAAATTTCTTCTAATTTCTAGACTTTGTTAGCACTCATGGACCTCATCTCATCTTCCATAGCCTTAAGCCATTTAGATAAGTGAGGACTTCTCATGACTTCTTCAAAAGAGACGGGATCACCCTCTATTTGAATTTCTTCACTCATATAAACCTCATAATCATCAGAAATAGCTGATCTTCTTACTCTTTGTGATCTTCTCACATTCTCTTGAATTGACACATCATTTTCTAATTGTGGGGGCTCTTCTTCTTCATTAGCAACATCTAGAACTTCAGGTTTCTGAATAACAGATCCTCATAACCAATAGGTGCTGCTAATGGTGATCCAACAACAGGTGCTGGACATACTGGTTCTATCACAGGTACATAAAAAAATGGCTCTTGAATGATAGGAGTGGGCACACAGACCAGCTTCTCTTCAAGGCTAATTTCTCGAAGCAACGTGCTCTCCCTAATCATAGTGTCTTCTAAAAAGACTACATGTCTTGTTTCTACAAACTTAGTATGTCGATCAGGACAGTAGAAACGAAAACCCTTAGACTTATCAGGATAGCCAATAAAATAGCAACTCACTATCTTAGAATCTAACTTACCAATATTTGGGTTAAAACTTTAGCCTCAGCAGGACAGCCCCATACTCTTAAATAATTAAGAGAAGGCTTTCGCTCAGTCCACAGTTCATACGGTGTTTTAGGCACCAACTTAGTAGGGACCCGATTAAGAATATGAATGGCGGTTTTTAACGCCTCCATCCATAAATTAATCGGCAGAGTGAAATAACTTAGCATGTTTCTTACCATGTCCATTAAGGTGCGATTGCGCCTTTCTGCCACTCCGTTTGGCTGAGGTTTGTCTGGTGTAGAATATTGGGCAACTATGTCATTCTCCTAGAGAAACCTTGCAAAAGGTCCAAGTATTTGGCCATAAGGGGTATGCTAACCATAGCCAACCGTAGTACTCATCCTACGGTCAGATGTTACTACTTTAATCTTTAGATCATGCTGATTTTTTACTTCAGCCTTAAATATCTTAAATTTATCCAAAACTTATGATCGCTCTTTAATTGGATAAATATAGCCATAACATGAATAATCATCTATAATATGAATGAATCATAACCATCCACAGATGTCATAGGAAATTGACCACAAATGTCCATGTGAATTGTTTCTAAAATTCCTGCGCTTCGCTTCGCGTCTTTCTTAATTTGTTTGACGTATTTGCCCTTAATATAATTAATACATTGCTCAAAATCTAAAAATTTTAAGGGTGAAAGAATTGATTCTTTTACTAAACGTTTAATTCTCCCACTCGAAATATGGCCTAAACGACAGTGCCATAATTTCGAAGATACGTCATCAATTCTTTTGCGTTTATTCTTATTCAACGATGAGGAACCGTTTTCAGAACTTATGACATTCACAGAGTCATTCAGATAAAGTAAATAAAGTTTATCGTGCTCGAATGCAAGACCAATGACTTTATTATCAAAAATAATGGAACATTGTTTGTCACCAAAATAACAATCATAACCACCATTAACTAAACATGAAATTGAAATTAAGTCCCTTCTCATGAAAGACACAAAAAGTACATAATGCAGAAGAATATTAAATCTATTTCTAAGTTCTAATGGAAGTTCTCCAATGGCTTTAACTTCTGTCTCGATGCCGTTCGCTACTCTAATTGTTCTTTCTCTTCTTGTTAACGTTCTCGTCGTAGCGAATCCCTGTAAAGAATTAGCAACATGAACAGTTGCACCTAAGTCAATCCACCAAGAAGTAATATAATAGTCTAAGTATAGAGATTCATTTATTGATATAATTATATCCTTACCATCCATGTTCATCCACTTTAGGAACTCCACACAGTCCTTCATGTGGTGCCCTTCCTTTTTGCAGTGTCTGTAGACGCCCTTCGGGACGTCATGTTCCTTCATAGGAGCCTTTCCTTTTTGCTTAGAAGAGGAGTCCTTAGCATCATTAGAATAACTCTTATAATGCTTCTTAGGAGAATAGTGCTTCTTCCTCTTATTATGCTGCACATGGTGAACTGAATCACCGCGTGCCTCCTTAATTCTTTTCTCTTCCTGCACACAGTTAGAAATCAGCTTTTCTAAACTCCAGCGTTCTGGCTGAGAGTTGTAGTTGATCATAAAATGGTCAAAATCCTTAGAGAGCGACGTCATAATCAAATGGACGATAAAATCGCCCTTGAGCTCTATGTCCATGGGTTTCAACCTCGAAGCCATGTTGCTCATTCTAAGTATGTACTCTCTCACTCCCCCACCATGGTATTTCTCCGTGTTGAGCTTCTTAATTAGCGTGCTAGCATACGCCTTGGGAGAGCCAGTGTACTGACTCTCCACCTTCTTGAGATACTCTTTAGCAGTATCACAATGTGGGATAGAACCCCTAATAGCCTCCATGATGAAGCTCTTAATAACCATAAGGCATTTACGATTCGACTGATTCCACTTAGTATGATCAATGTCGTACTTCATTATGATCTCAGCAAAATCCCGTGTTCTGGCGACGAAAGCCTCCTGGCTCTCACCATCCTGAATCACAGGCTTAGTAGGCTCAGTGGGACAATCATGCGTCAGTGCAAGATCGATATCCCATAGTGTAAGCGCTATCACAATGTCTTCTCTCCATGAACTGTAGTTCTCACCATTGAGAGGCTCAATGGCGGAGAGCTGACTTAGCATGTTACCTGATGGAACAAAAGATGTCAAACTAGCAGACACAATATAGTACATGAAAAATTTAACATGCAACATACTTAGAAGGAAATTAATTAATTCTATATCACCGTAGGACAAAAATAGAACTAATTAAACTTAGTCATAGTAACTTTATCACCAGCGTTGGTTAGGAGATAAAATTACTACAGCAACAAAAATTATTCATTTTCCCAATTAAATTTTCCCATTGATTCCAATTTAATCAGAAAAATAAATAAACAATACTAAAATAATGAGGATGAACATGAATAAATTTAAATCAGTGTAAAACACAGCGGAAGACTTAAACATAATTATTACACTGCTAAAACAGTAACAAAATTCTAAATTTTAAACTTAATCAAAATTCTAAATGCATTATTTTCTAATAAAAAATTATCGTTGGACCAAATTTAATCAGAAAAAAACTACTGACTAAATACTAATTTAACCAAAAATTTACCCGTAGCCTAAGCTTATTTTTCTCTTAATTTTGGGCTACTTTCTTAATTTCTAGAAAATAAAAAAACAGAAAAACAATTCTCAAAATTTTGGAAAATAAAAAACGAAATTTGGCCTGTACAGCCCAGCCCGATACTAAAACAGCGCCGGCCCAGGGCGCCGCGCACGCGCTGGAGCGCAACCTGTGCCAGGGCCGTGATTCTCCCCCGCGCCCGCATCTGTAACCTGGGCCTGGGCCAGGAATTTGCACCCCTCCTGGGCCTCGCTGCGGTCCGATCAGCGGTGGCCGTCGATTTGAATCCGACGGCCACGCGCGATCG
>KE372617.1:325116-360768 GCA_000418225.1 Zizania latifolia | reverse complement strand
CGGCCTTCTTCCCGGTGTCCGGCGACCCGGATTCGGTGCGGCGACGAGGTGAGTGCCTCACCCCGTGCCCTAAGTCTCATTTACGGTTAGGGTTAGGGTTAAACCCTAACCCTAATCCTCTCTTTTCTGTTTTTTGTTGTTGTGGTTGTTCTTTGGCAGAGGGGGGGCTCTTAGGGTTTGCTGCGGGAAAGATTTCGGCACGGTGGTGGCGTCGGCTCAGGGGAGCCTGACGCCACCCGAACCCTAGCTAAGCCCAAACTAAACTGCTCTGATACCATTGTTAATACATGCTTAGGATCAATAGTTTGGGAATTAGCAGGGATCACTTAGTGCACCTTCCAGTTTGGAAGAAGACGATGATGACGCCATGGCCGGCCGTGGTCAGTGGCGTCGGAGTCCGAGTGTCGATGGCGTGGAACGGCTGAGGAAAGCTTCCCGTCGCTTCGGCACGAAAATGCTTAGATCGGATTAGCTAGAAATTTTTGGGCGAAGTGTAGGGCGCATTGAACAACCAAACTGTTCATGTGCTCGGCCTCCCCCTTTTTGTATGTGCCACGCAACAGGGGCCTCTCAACACAATTCTGTTGGGCGCCCCCGATCAGGGCGCGATGGAGTCCTGGACACGCACGCATGGCCTGGGCGTGCGTGGGGAGGAGAGGGACTTGGTCCCCCTCTCCTCCCGGAGATCTGTTACCAACACCCCAAACTTAACTGATAATATGACAAGTAGGGCTCACATAATTGTCGAACCTGATTTAAACTGTTAAAACCTATGTTATAGAAAATAGAACATGGTTGTCGAATGGACTGGATATCACAAGCTCCTTTACAATACATAAATTTTATAGAAATTAGTTCAATTTTCATATTTTTTTTTTAAAAAAAACTATGTTCCAAATGAGACCTAAATGGAATACAAGCACTTAACCAGAGTTATGCAGATAATTTAACATCCACTCTAATATACTCTCATATTTGATCATTGATTCATTTTCATAGAGATATATTTGCAAAACATCTTTGTAATATTCTCTCCGATTGTCTAAGAGAAATATTCACATGTGATAAGTGGAATGGGATAGAAAATCATACAAGAGCTAGATATGAATCAAACAGAGGAGCTGGGGTTACGGTTTAATTAGACCGGTTTAAACAACGGGTCGCTGTTTTCCAGTTCTCGTCACCCGCATAACCGGTTTTTATTGCACTTAACTTGAACCGAGTCGGTTCGACCGCTCCGTCCCGTCCCTACACCCGTAACCGGGAAGGCGGAAAGCCGTAAACCCACGGTTCGCTCTTCGCTGTTCGTCCCCAGCGACAGCCCCCAGCCCCCGGCAATGGCGACAGGGCGGCGGGAGCAGCCGCCGCCGTATCTCTCTTCGCATACCACCTCCTACTACAGAAGGCCGGCGCAAAGCTCCCTTGGGTCTGGCCCACGGGGACCTCCCGGTCGAACGGCCGGCGTACGCGACGGAGGGCCCTCGTGGAGGCCATCGGTAACACGCCCCTCATCCGCATCAACAGTCTCTCAGAAGCCACAGGGTGCGAGGTAGACGTGTGGGCGTTTCCGCCTGTGGCTTCTCTGTGCTGGCTGGTTTAGTTGAGCTTATGAAGTGGTGGCGTTGCTTTCGGTTGGGTTGCAGATCCCGGGGAAGGCCGAGTTCTTAAATCCGGGAGGTAGTGTGAAGGATCGCATGGCAGTTAAGATCATCGAAGAGGTAATTTGTGTAGTTTGGTTTAAATTAATTCCATTCTGTAGAAGATTGAATGGGATAACTGAGAAGTACTACTCACGGCTAAAAGTTTCAATTAAAGCCGCGTAAAAGTACAACTCACAGCTAAAAGTTTCAATAAAAATCGCGGAAAATATGGAGTAATTGTTTCTTCTTGAGAGAGATGAAATATGGAGCATCTGTTTAGAGTTTTTGTTTGGTAGATTATGTTACCTCGTTTCAGTTTCTTCAGTAATACTAATGCGAGGTATGCCAAAGTTTTAGCTTCGTATAAGCGTAGAATGAGCTATAAGGAAACCTTTCTTCTTGTTGTTGTACTCCACTCTGAGGTTTCATGATCGATTCATGTAATGTTGGCTACATGCACATGCTCTTTTTTCTTCTTCGTAGAAGTACCTGCACATGCTGCTTCTTTTGAGAACATTTACCTCTACATTTTCTACTTCAGTAGTTTAAAACGGCCGAGTTCAGTTAGGATTAGGAATTAGTTAGACTTCTTCCTTGATGTAAGAGTGTAAGACATTGTAATACATGCTTAATAACTTTAGGATGCATATGGCATTTTCCCTTCGATGAAAGATGAAGTCAATAGCAGGGTGATATCAATATTTTTCAATCATCTTTTGGAGCTTGTGAAGCACTGAAGCTATTTTGCTAGTGGCACAGCAATCACAGATTTGTAGTTCTGGAACAAAGCACTCATGGGAAAAACATTACACGGTTTTGAATTTGAGTATTGAAGGAAAAAAGGGGGTCTGAACAACGCTTTTATTGTCATGAAATGCAAACAAACAGGTAATAGTACTGGATTACTTCTGGCAAGCTTAGGATTTCATCTAATTCTTTTATTTCACATTTCACCGGATGGATCATGAATTCATGATATAGTTTGCTAATGTATTCTTCTGCTGTTTGGAAATTTATTGGTTGCCATGATATTCTTGTTAAGTTGTTATGCAAGTATTTTTTTTATCCTTTATCTTTGATCCTAGAATTCATGTCATTACTAGGCTCTGGAATCTGGTCAGTTTCTCTCTGGTGGTACAGTAACAGAGGGGAGTGCTGGAAGTACAGCTATTAGCTTGGCCACTCTCCTGCTTTTGGTTGTAAATGTCACGTTGTTATTCCTGATGATGCTGCCATTGAGAAGGTATTGAGGTTATATACTGTTCTAGAATAATTCTTGTGCTTAGCACACCCTATGGTGTAGCACCTGAATTATCTTTTTTAATGACCACATGAACTATTCTAGATTCTTTACATGGGCATTTCTGTTAAGATTGTTCAAAAATACTAATAGTATTTCCACAGAAGAATGTACAGCATAACTATCAGAAAGCCTGTATGTTGATTATGCTCCTGTACATTTAGTTTTACTAAAAGTTTTTTTTTGCAGTATCAAATAATTGAGGCGCTTGGGGCTACTGTTTCAATTACACATAGGGATCGTTTTGTCAATATTGCTAGAAGAAGGGCTTTAGAAGCGAACAAATCAGCACCGACACAGAGAGGGTCGAGCGACAAAAAAGCTAATGGTTCAGCACATATCAATATTAGAATGCTGCACAACAAGATAGCAGGAACCCAAGGAGAATCAAACAAGGCACTAACGGTTCAGCGCATGCCAATTCTGAAGTACAATACAATGAGAAATGTGATCACAACTCTGATTCAAAGGGAGGTTTCTTTGCTGACCAATTCGAGAATATGGCAAACTACCGGGCCCATTATGAATGGACTGGTCCTGAGATATGGCAGCAAACTAAAGGGACACCGCATGCCTTTGTTGCTGCAGCTGGCACTGGTGGCACAGTTGCTGGAGTGTCACGATATCTTAAGGTTTGCATTCTTATTCTTTTATTTCCTTTTTATATTTCCTTCTCAGATGAACATCCTTTTTATACCTATGATATAATTGTTATATAGGAAAAGAATGCTAGCATCAAATGCTTTTTAATGGACCCACCTGGATCCAGTCTGTTCAATAAGGTTACTAGAGGGGTGATGTACACAAAAGAGGAGGCTGAGAGCAAAAGGCTGAAGAATCCTTTTGACACTGTTACTGAAGGAATTGGAATCAACAGGGTTACTAGAAATTTTATGATGGCAGAACTGGATGGAGCTTACCGAGGAACAGATAGGGAAGCTGTTGAGATGTCAAGGTACATACGTACTGAGTGCTTTTGTTGACTTTTAGGGTTATGATTTGAAAGAACAAGCAACGAACACAGGTTTCAGTGAAAGAACTGTTGTTTAGTATAAAGCACGTCAGGAGCATTTCAAAGGTCCACACGTTTCAGTATCTAACCTCAGTATACTTAAAATATTAACTTGGTTCTTGTTGAAAAACGATGGACTATTCGTTGGGAGTTCTTCGGCCATGAATTGTGTTGGGGCTGTAAGAGTTGCTCGAGATTTAGGTCCAAGACATACAATTGTGACAATTCCATGTGACAATGGGATGAGGCATCTAAGTACGTTCTTCAATGACCAATATTTGACTAACCATGGTTTGAAACCAACAGCTACTGGTCTGGAATTTCTTGATCAATGAGAAATTTTCACGGGTATACAGTTTCAGCAGTTTTTTCGTGCTGTGATGCCTGCCCTGATTGCCGGTGACCATTGGCGAGCTGAAATACCCCATCCAGCAAGAGAACTGCTTGCATCCAGTTAGTCTGCATGGTACAGAAATTTTGTCATCCTGCTTGAAGGTATCGTTGAAAGATGTTGTGTGATGCATTTTAAGTAGTTGACGTTACCCCTTGATGGAACCTGGGATAGCCAACCCAGCATTTCTTACAGTTTTGACATATTTCCTGAGGCTGTATTCAGTAAAGGATGTTTTCCTGGTGAATGCATTCAGTACTAGGAATTTGTTCAGGAGATTATTTATTAGGAGTATTTTGAAATTCCTGTGTTGTACACTGGCCAAGCTACCAATTTGCTTCATGTATATTCTGCTAGTGTTTACAATCATTTTGTACTAATACTAGCTTGGCTTTATCAGTTGACATCAGTCTACTTAACTGTTCGTACTGCTCCAGCGTATTGCCCCTTTTGTCAGCCCCCACTTTCTTTGCAGAAATCTGAACTGGAAGCATTGTAGATTGTGTGGCTGACTGCATGATAAACCTGATGTTGACAGAAGTTTTTATTTTCAATTGAATGAGGAACTGGAACTGATTCTTCTGTCAATGAAAGCAAAGGCAGCAGTGTATGCAAGTTACTGAGCATCTACCATTAGAAATCCAAATTGAAGATCACGCACAACCCAACCCCCCCAAAAAATATCCTATGTACTTGCTCCTAGATTGTGCATTCTACACGGCTACTAATTCTGCCGATTTCTTGGTCTCCAGCCAGTGCTTGGCCGCGACGCTCGTCGTCAAGAACCAGCCGGCCTTGTCGGGCGCCTCGTGGAACGGCGCGTCGAGCTCCTTGAAGTGCGACTCGAACACGGCGGCGAGCCCTCTGTCCGACGAGTACGTATTCTTCCCCTGCCCCGTGTGGATCCCGAGCAGAGGCGGGAGCTCCTCCCCGCCCTGCACCGCCGTGTACAGGTCGCTCATCCAGACGTGCAGCGTCGTCAGCGCGGCGCCGACGGAGAGCCCCCTGAGGTGCAGCGACCACTGCGTCCGCGTCCTCGTCTGCACGTTGGTGTAGATCCCCAGCTGCAGCGCCACGTCGAGGAGCGCGCATGCTTTCTCCATCTGGTTCAGGTTCGCCGCCAGGTCCATCAGGCAGTTGCAGTAGGGCATCTTCACCACGCCGCGGACGCTGCCCAGCAGGGCGCCGGCTGCCTCCCGGAGATGCTCGCTGGGAGCGGCGCTGTCCACCAGGAGCTTCACCACGGAGCCCAGCTGGGCGTTGCTCCTGTCAATGCAGCCGATCACCTTGTCCAGCTCCTCCGCTGGCGTGCTCGCCGCCACCGTGAGGAGGCAGCCGCAGAACCGGTCATCGGGGGTGATGCCGAGGTCGTCGAGCATGGCGAATGACCTGACCACGTCGTCGGTGCGGCCCGCTCTGCCGTAGCACCGGGTGAGCGAGGTGAGGATGAAGATGTTGGGCTTAAACCCTGCCTCCACCATCTCGTTCAGTATCCCCTCTGCACCCAGGACATTGCCGGTGCAGGCGTAGAGTGTCACCATTGATGAATAGCTCCAGCTATCAGGCTTGGACCGGGCATGCATGGAGGCCTTCATGTCCCGGAAGATCTTCTCGGCCTCGTCGACGTAGCCGATGTCGGCGCACATCGACAGGAGCATGTTGTAGAGCACCACGTCGATGTCCATCACCTCGTCCTTCATCATCATGTACACGGCCATGGCATCCTCGCCGTAGCGCGCCCTGGTGTACGCCTGCAGGAGGCAGCAGCAGGTCGCCCTGTTGGGCAGCACCTTCTGGTTAACCAGCTCCCTGTGGATGGTCTTCACCACCCACGGCCGCATGGCGCGACCCATGGCGTCCAGCACCGTGTTGTACACGACCAGGTTTGGCTTGACGCCGGCCGCCTTCATTTCCTCGAACACGTTGAGTGCGCCGTCGAAGTTGCCGCTGTTGGAGTGCAACTTGATCGCCGTGGCGCATATGACGGGGTCGAGCTGCCATTCCTCCCCACGGGCGCGGTCGTACAGGCCGAGGGCCATCTCGGTGTCCCCGGCGCGTCCGTACGCGTCGATCACCACCGAGTACGTGAGCATGTCCGGCGAGCACCCGAAGTCCGGCATCTTCTCGAACCACTCCACGGCCTTGTTTGGCAGACCACAGGCGCGCGCGCAGCTGATGACGGTCGTGAAGGTGGCGTTGTCCGGCTGCACGCCTTCGCGCAGCATCTCGTCACAGAGCGCCTCGGTGTCGCTCCAGCGCCGCCTCTTGCGCAGAGCCTTGAGCGCGACGTTGTAGAGGATGACCTTCTTGCGGACCTTGGCGTTCCGGAGGAACCAGCGCAGCGCGAGCACGGCGGTGGCCGGCTTGGCGGCGGTCGTGTTGAGCACGATGACGGCGTCCTGCTCGGACGGGGGTTCGGGGAAAGCGGCCTCTAGCGCCGCGGTGACGAGCGCCTCCTCGGGCTCGCAGGCGCCAAGCGCGGAGGCAGCGGCGGCGAGGCGGGCGCGTCGCCTCGACCCGGCTCGCGCGCGGGCGAGGCCGGCGGCACGCGGGCTGTTGGGGTTGACCCAGAGGTAACTCGTATTGCTGGACTTCTTGGGACTCTGTTTGGCGTCGGAGGGAGGCGCGTCCTGGACGGAGACACGAGCGGTGGCCGGTGAGGAGGCGGACGAAAAGGGGTTCTTGGGTTGGAAAGAGAGGGAGATAGGACGGTGCGGCCATGAGAGGAGAGAGGAAGGGGAAGCCATGCCGCTGCTCCGCTCTTCTCTGGATTGGGTAGAGTGGGAGGGCGACGGTGTGACGATGCCATTGTGTCCTTCTGTCAGTATGTGGGGCCGCTATGTCAGTGGAAAATCAGAGAAAGGACTAAGGAGAGCACTAGCCAATAGGAGAACGCGGCGCCCTTCCCGCCGCCGCCCCGCCCTCTCGCCGAGAGACTCCAAACTCCAAAAACAACCGCATGCCGCGCCGCAACGCACCGCACCGCCGCCGGCGCAAAAGTCAAAACTCGCGATCCGCCACGATACCGCCGCCGCCATCAACGCTGCCTTCCACCGTGGCCTTCTTCTTCTCGCGATCGCGACTTTACCCGGTCGAGGCTCCACGTCTTCCTCCCGCGCTTACCGCCCGGGGGGCGAGACCGGCGACCGCTTCGCGCATTCCCCTCCCGCTGGTGAGGCACGCTGCTGCTGCCCTGCGCGTGCGCTGCCGCTGCGTCGCAGTCCTGAGCATTGGGTGGCCGCGAACGGTGGTGTGGGTGTGACTGGGCTCCTCCGAGGTGTGGTGTGCGAGGGTTAGCCATCTTCCGCTCTGCTCGCAGGGGGCGCACCAGGTGTTCGACGAAATAGGTGCGACGAGCGTTATAGATTTTGTATTGAAAGCTTGTTGTACTCGTGAATATATTCTCTGCAACGACTGGCTTGTGTTTGCAGGTTCCAGTGGCCTATTGCGATCAAATTCAAGGTTTTGGTGATGCTCTTCACCACAGATTGGCTCACTTTTCCTGTGCCGGTAATTTTACTACTCGAATGTTTCTGTTTTCTCTTGCTGATTCAATCAAGTATTGTAGGATGTGGAAACCATGTTTTTAATGTGACAGTTTGAACTCCGTATCAATTAATTTCTTAAACCATGTGAGAACATTGTGCACCAGTCAACCTAGAGGTCTATTTGCGTACCATTATATTCATTATGAGAATACATGAATCAATCATGTGTACAAAGTACAAACTATGCACCTTCTTACTAATAGCTGCATTAGTACATTTGCAAAATGCATCTCAGTGCATATGCTTAATGTTATTCCTAGATGCTAGTGAACATTGCTAGGTATCATCACTTGTAGATTGAAATATCTGGTCAGCTGCAAAACTTTCTGATTTATGCTTTGATTTCTGCATACGACTGTAAACACTTTCACAGAGTCTGGATGGCATACTTGGGAAAGAGGATTTCAAAGATAACAGACAGTGGTAATTTTGGTATTTCCTGTTCATGGCTGGATTAAAATCGTTATACTGTGATCTCAGTTTGAAGCTACTTCATAGTTAAAATCTAGTTACTAGTATATAAAAACAAATATTTTAATACCAATATGGACTTTAAGTGCTTGCATTCACCTTGTTATGACAGATGAAGTAATGAGAGTTGAGTAATATGGTAGACAATTTCAAAATGGATCAATTACTTGAGCATTATGACTCTATGGATGATCCATGGGCAAGTAGGCTTAGTGAAAGTTGCTGCTGGCTTAAATTAAAACATGATTGTTGTGAGTGACAGTGTTCTTTGAAGATTGTTCTTGGAATCCTTTTTGTACCATGGTAGCTTTTATTTTTCGGTCAGAAATTTAATTGTTTCGTAAATTCTTGCTCTTCTTTTTAGAGGTAAACTGTTTGCTCTGAAGTCTGAAGCATCTGATATACGATAAAAAATGTTTTTGGCTAGATTATTTGAAGCTATGTTGTTGAGCTAAGGTTTGTTTGGCCTGGAAGGCTGGAATAAGCTTGATTGATAGACTGCTTATTTTAAATTATAGCATGGTGCCTGTGTGTTGCAACAGATCTCAGTAAAGATACCATAGCTAACTTATAATTTAAAATAATTATCTTGAATCTAAGAAATTTTCATATATAATTTGCGTTAGATCAACCGAACACCTACATATGCACATGTGCAGATAAATTTTACAAAAGATCCTACAAATTACACATACTGACCAATATAGATCTATCCACGATGGAATGTGATAAACTGAATGTTGACGAGCTAGTTTCCTCCTTCCCTGGCAAGAAGTCTTCCTTCTTCCCCAAATATCTGGCCTACCATTGCACACCATGCGCTTGCATGGGGTAGAGTGGTAGACATTTAGCCACTGCTTGATAAACTGGTGTCGACTGGCATTCTGGCAGGATGGAAGAATAAACTTCTGACAGCAGCAGGCCATAAACTTCTGTTAAAATTTGTCTTACCATTGATCCAGGGATCCAGGCGTACTATCTAACAGTTTTCCTTCTCTAGGAACGGGAAGAGAAGAAGATTGATTGCCTATGGTGCTGCTTCTTATGTAAGGTAATTGTGCAAACAATGTTGGCAGATCATAAAACCTAGGGGGGTTATGGATACTGAACCTGTCCATAGTATGCTTGGACTGAACAATCCAGCCCTTGGGTTTGTCTGCAAACTCCCTGTGATGAAATGTACCACTCTTTTCAGAGCATGCACAACTATCTCGCTTGGAAATGGACACAAAAAAGCAAGTAAGTTAAAGCTATAAACATTATTCTCTATGCAATCTTGCACGTAATCATTTGAGCGACAACCAAGCGTGAACTCATGTTTATCATGAATATTTGATGGCTTCAAACAGTGGGGACTGGGGAACATCATAACAGGGTTTTGTATGTCTTTATGTATTGTCCTGGAAGTAGTACATCAGCTCATTCAGTCAGTGAAATTCCCTTTATCTCTAGCATATTCATAGACTCGATAATGAGAATATATCTATAGCAGTGCAATACAAGAATGCATTCAATGTTGGTCCCAAGTAAATGTGTTCTGTTCATGAATCATGATTTCTTAATCTGGTGGCTATCATGATGGTGGTCAGCTAACAGGGCAATCTGAAATTGTGAACTTGTCAGCATCTACATTTTACTTATCAAGTTTACCTAAAAGGTAATTTGTCAAGTTAATATAATTCCTTCCTAATTCCATTACATAGTATATATTTTAAAAATTCCACATTCTGCCTTATGTTTTTTTGAGCTCACTTAGTACCACATGACTCTGTACTAGATGATTGCCTTCTTCACTAAACACCACATGTGAGTTCCAACATCTCTTAGAAGTTATACAGAATCAGAAAGAGTATTTGCTTTTGAATAATAAGTTCCATTGTCATTTTCTGTGTTCCTGACTGTAAGCACAAACCACCGCTTGTGGTATTTACCTGATTACCTCCATTGCTATTGTACATGTGAGCAAATATCGTCTAATGTCTAGTCTGGAGATGTGAAACATTGATTTGACCACCTATGAATAAAGAAGGGGGGATGATTTTATTTATTTATTTGTGAAGCCTAAATGTTCGTAATCCTATCGTACCCCACTTATTTAGGCAATTCGACAAAATTAGAAGGTCCCAAAATGAAAGTAGAATAGCAATAGATGTGGGACTTACTGTCTTGCACATTGGATTCCTCAGTTGAGGGAATAAGAAACCTGGGTCCAAGGCTTTTGTTGTCTTTCTATGAGGTTACATGGTACTTTTCCTGTACCATTGGTGTATCTCCACGGGCCATATATATGTGCTTGGCTTGGCTGGTCGCTCGAGAATGAACATGCAGTGGGGCTGCTTCTGCATGCCTGTGAAGTCACAATCGTCGATTTGCACAAAATTTTGGACTATCATACCACGTACAAGATAACGAGGATCAGAGGATGATATGGTAGTAAGTATAAATATATGCCAAGTTCGCCGTTAAGAGCATTGTTCTTAATAATATGGAATCAATCATTCCTTGCCTTTTACATCCCACCTGAAAAGCAGTAGTATTGATAAACCTATGTGCTATAACACCCAGACTGCCCATACGGGCCCAAAGGGGGTGAAAACTGCTGATTTCTATATCTTATGATACTAATTTGGAGTGACCATATAGCTTAGGCCTGGAAGTCGATTGGAAGATGCATGTGTACTAACTTTTAAGCCCTCAGAGCCTGGCATCTGAAGCTTAATGTACACTTCGTTTCAGGGAAGCTAGAGAATTACATTACGGGGAGTTTGAATTAGCAGAAGCATCTTGTAAGCAGTACTCAATTTTACCAGACCTTTTTTCTCCCGTTTTGGTCTAACTGATGCTGCTTGGTCTTTAATTAATCAGTTACTAGATTTGCTATTTTTTTTGTGTGCGCGCGCATGCAGAACAGGACACAGGCTGCTGCAGATGGGCCACACTCGTGTCATATCGGCTGCCGAATGCACCGCACATGGGCGTCTGTCCCAACGGAGCACGGCCATCATAGGCTCATGCTGAAACTAAGGTTAGCAGCTGCAAAACTCTGACCCGAAAACTGTGTGGGTAATCTGTTTTGTTGCGCGATGGAGCTAGAGCGTGTAGAATTTTGGGGTCAGGAGGCCTCGTGGGTTCCTCTTGTTTTGATGCCTGTTTAGGTGCCCAGCTTTTTCTTGCATGTCTAGAACAGAGGAACCAGGATTTAACTGGGACACCCTGCGCCAAAGCCTGTCACCAGTAATACAAGAGCTGTACAATTTGTACTGCCTTCTTCCACCCTCTTGAATCTGTGAAGCCCTTTGCTTGGGCTCACAATATGGCTCCTTCTTCTCAGGTTTTCAGAGTTCAGGCTTCCCAGTCCAAATGCATGCTCACTCTGAATCAGAGAAACGTGCACTGTAACAGAGATGAGAGGTGAGCCTCCTCCTTCTCAGGTTTTCAGAGTTCAGGCTTCTCAGTCAGTCCAAATGCCTCTCGCTCTGAATCAGACTATCAGAGAAATGCACACTTTAACAGAGATGAGGGGATGGGCCATTGGATCTCGATCCCCTCTGCAACTTTGAATGGACGCGGTGTGTGTAGGCGGTGTTCACCTGTCTAGGCTAATTGCTCATAGCTGGATCTTATACTGATTGATTGAGCTATATATGCAGTACAGAATGCGAACCTGTGTAGTTGTGTAATCCTGGAGGAAAATAAAGGCATGCTGTCTAAGAAAGGACCTATTGGCGGGACCTACATGTATTTCAGTTCTATGGAGGACATGATGAACACTCAAAAGTCTAGGTTGGTATAACATGGGGGTAGTACGATTGCAACTCAGATACAAGGGACACATTGGGCTAGCTAGGTCTCTACCGCCTCGATCTAGCCTTGGGAAACTGGTGATGAATGGTGATGGGAGGTCTACTCTTGAGATGTTACCTCTAGGTATTTTTCTCTTTTCCTCTCTCTCTCTCTCTGTTATCCTTCGCAAACGTCCCTGCTTTGGATTTTCATCTCATGGTGTCGCTTGAACAACCAACCAAATTGTGTAGACCCTTATCTTTGATAATATACACGGTGTCCCTTACATATATACAGATTATCTAGAGTGTTGTGCCCAAAGAGTACATAGATTTCTTGCATGCAAGGTTAAAGCACAACTGTAGCCAGCGTTTTTGAATTTTGTGTACACTTCTTATTTGCATGCAGAAGAGAGAAAACGACATGTCCTGAAGTCGCATTGGATCTATCACCAATAATAGCGACAGGAACGGCAGTGCAGCAGCAGCAACATCAAAAATGATAGCATTGGGGTATTGGACATTAAAAGCTTCAGGACGTTCATATGATATCCTTCCCTGCGACCACTTGCTTAAGAGAGGCTCTCAGGTTGTTTGCCTGTGTGCCGGCTACCTGCAGATGCATGCATGGCCGGTAAACTCCATTTACTTTATGTTTTTTCTTTCATCATACATGCATGCACTAATGTACAGTCGATTACTGTTTCTTTCTACGATGATTGGCTCATTGGCACTATGATGACTCGCACTGGCTATAGTAGTAATATTTCAACTATAATCAATACGTACGCCTCAAGGTAATTCAGCCTAACCACTCTAATTAATTTACTCCTATACAGAAGATGCGTGCATTTAATTTCTGTTATAACACACGCCTTTCTTGTCTAATCACTGAAATTTAAATGAGACTATATATATCCACTTGGCCTGACATTCTCATGCCTTATTGAGGGCGAAACCCTAGGCAACATCAGTCTGCTGGAGCTAGCTAGCGAGCAGCCTTTCATTCCCAGTAACATTGCTTTCATTAGCTAGGACTAGCTGTACGAACACCATTTTGAATGGAGTGTTGGGTAATAACTATGGCAGGCTTTCTGATCAGCTGATATTTTTTAATATCATCAGTTTGAGCTGCCATTTCTCATGTGCCTGGTCTTTCTGAATTCCTTACCTCTTCTGCTCTTCTTCTTAAACTTGTACTTCCCTTTGCCTTTCTTTCTTGCATCTGTGCATACACTTTACACTTTTGCAATATAATATAGCTGCCCAGACAAAGCACTCGTATTTAAAACTGCAGGGGATGATCTTTTTGATGTACAGGTTATTTAAACTATATAGTTCAGCTTTTTAGTAAAATCAACACCGCACGCTGTCAACTTCCACAAGTCAACTGATATGGTATGTTATTATTTTTTATGATTAATTCGAGTCGTACTTTAGTTCTATATGTTCGGGCAACTTTCTTTATCATGTATCTGCAGTTGCGCATATACCTTACTGTAGTTACATTATAAAGATATACATAAAGGTACAACTTCATTGCCCATCCAGGCAGCAGTTACTAGCACTGTTTCACATACGTACATGGTAAAAAAAACTGTGTGCGCAGCTTCAAAATATTTTTTACAATTTATACCATTCATTTAGCGTGCGAATACATAGCCTGCATGCTGCAGGAGTTAACGGGGCATGATTCATAAAACAACGAAATTATATCGCTTGTTTTTAATTGTTAAAAACAGCGATGCTCTTATGTTTTTCATCTTTGAACCTTTCGGTTGGTATTGTTTTCTACTGACATATTTGAATGATGCCTTACAACGTGCTTAATTTGTTAATATCATAGTTTCTAGAGACGCCTATGGTGTTCGAAATTAACTGAATTTGAAGTTGTTTAATTAATGCATGCATTTAGAATTTTTGTTTTCCTTGAGCCGAATGAATCTGCGCATTTTGTCTACAAATAGCACGAGAAGTGTACCTCACCTCTACTGGTTTCAAAAATCTTCAACTGATCAGTACTAGTTAACCTTTTTTCAAATGTGCGCGTAAGCTTATTGTGTTGGATGAAATTTATGATAAGTCAAACCCTAAAATATAATCAGAATTGTTTTTTATCTATGTATACAGGTTAACAAAAAGATCAAAACTTTCGCAAATGGAATTCTTTTGCACGTGTCAGAAAACAAGGGCACGATCTGAATAAAGGTAAATCTCAGGCGAGGAAAAGATAGAGAAATCAGTTCTTGGAGTGGCCCGCTAAAAACAACAGAGAAGCGAACAATTATAGATGCAAATCTAAGCTCACTCCCTCAGCTGCGGTGGTCGTCGCCGGCTGCTGACAACCAAACTGACCTTGTGGAGACAGCAGCAACGACGAGGAAGAAGAGGTGTGGGACGCCACAAGAGAAGCTGAAGCTCTCGGTTCGTCTCCTCGGTACACGGATACGGCGACAGGCCGCCGTTCTCCGGCCATCGGCGGCATGCTCGTGTTCCCATGCGCAGCCATCGGACCCCTCCAGAGCCCCGCCGGCAGAGGGTTCCCGTTGATCGGGTGGGCGACCGATCCGATCCCGCCATAGAACTGCGGGGCAATGGAGGAAGCGCCGCTGCCGCCGTCCACCGTGGGCCACGACGGGTACAATGTCGTCACTGCGGGGCCTGCCAAGCCGAAGCGGTGCTGCGGGTAGCCGAGGAGTTGGTGGTGGTGCGCGCCGCTTGCCGCCGCCGCCGCGGCTGCCATTGCCGACTGCATCTGCACCCGCTTCGCGTGCTGCCGCTCGCGCTTGTGCGCGTTCTGGTGGCCTCCGAGCGCCTGCGACGTCGGGAAATGCCTGCAGCAGTAGTGGCACTCGAACTTGCGGCTGCTGTCAGCGACGGCGGCGGCGATGGCAGCGCCGCTGCTGCTCTGCGTGGAGGTGGCGCCGACGGCCGTGGCGGTGCCGGGTTCTTTAGAAGCTTTGCCCTCTGGTGATGCATGCGGGACGTCGATGCCGAAGAGGCGGATGGCTGAGTTGGGGCTCTCTCTTGGCGGAGCCAGCCGCAGGAATGGCAACTCGGAGAAGGACGCAACGTTGGCGAAGTCATGGGGCTCCCGAACACTCGCCGCTCCGCCGCCGCCTTCTCCGCCGCTGCCCATGCAACCAGGTAGAGAAAAAGGTACACAGAATTCCTCGAGCTATCTAGTCCTTGCAACAAATCAACCTGCAATGCGAGTTAGCTAGGCAGGCAATGTCTCAGCTGAGTTTACGTCTCTCTCTCTTTCTGTCTCTCTCTCTCTCTTCCCTGACCACGAGAGAGGAATGGAAGGAGTGAGGAACTAGTTAGGGAGGGAGAAGGCAGGGAATAGAAAGAGCAGGAAGGCCTGTGCTCATGTTGCGCAAAGGCAGGAGTGCCAATTGTATAAAAGTGATAGGTTTTGCATGCTGAAGCAAATATGGGGCACTGATGGAGAAGGGTAATTGTCACCTTACTATATTGTGGGTTAGTTAGGAGAGGAGGTGGAGAAAAGAGATGTTGATACATCGTCCATGGTGGTGTTGTAGTAAATTCTTGAGCAAGGGCTTGGAGCCCATAGTACACAATAAGCTCTGTCAAGTACTACTGCACTAGGAGGCTTTTGGGCTCTCACATAACAAACAAGTACCTGCCTCTGAGAGGAGGAAAGGCCAACTCTCCTCTCTATCTTACACAAGCACACATAAACACATCACCCTCTCTCTCTCTCTCTCTCTCTCCACATTCTTCTGTCCATCTCTCTCTTTTTCTTCTTTGCTTTCTTCATTTCTCTGGCTTTGATGCATGTGTGAGCATCAGTGAATACGTGACAAGCTCTGAGCGTGGGCCTGTCGCGATATATAGCTATGTGGGGGTGGTACTGGCTGTTTTATGGAGGCTCTTTATAGCTGTTGGCTTCTTTACATCTGGAGCTGCAGGCTTGTGCTTGGAAATGGTCCTGCCTACAGATCTTGCTGGCTTCTATCGATCGATCGATATGATCGACTTCCAACAGGCCAGTGCCGTCTTAGCTTCTCATCCTCTTTGATTTCCCTTTTCTTAAGCTATACCTTATATGGGAACATCCTAAAATATCTGCCCCCCTGCAGCAGCTACTACTACTATTCATCTGAAAGCTGCAAGTTGCTTAACTAACCATTCTAGTATTTATTTCAGCCTGCTCATCAGTGATCATCACCTATCTTATTTATATGCATGCCTCCGGCCGATCGATCGATGCAACGGGATGGTAATAACTAGGTTCACCATTCTATGATTTGCTTTGTTCTTTTGCTATGATCAAGCTACTCATCAGTACTTTGTTTTTTGTCCCTATGGTTAAAGCGAGGCTCAGCTGAAGTAGCGAACACATGCATGGATGCATGCTTTGCCGGTGCCTGGCCTCACTGGAGGAAGAAAAGAATGTTCCACTTAGCTAACTACGCCTGCGCGCGTAAGCATCCGTCATGACTCGAGACGGAAATGACGAAAAAAACGAGAGGGATATAATCGAGTACCATTATATGCATGCTTCCACCTGTGGGTACGTTATTTCTCATGCTTAATTTGCTTGAACACGCAACTTGCCTAGATCTTGCAAAACCAAGCATAAATATATATTCCCAGTCTATATTGCTACATTGATGATACTGAACATTTATATGACTGCTACATGTATATATGTCCAGATAGAATAGAGATTTTCACATTGGAGAAAAGGCAGATAGCTGTTTCTCTTGCCTGTTGGTTATGTTCCTGGGTGATGGGGATTCTGCTCATCTGCATGCATCGATGTGCGTTACTGGTGCTATATCGAAAGGTGTGCTCCTTAACAACCTTTGTTTTTGTGAAGCATAACCTTTGTTGAAAGATCAGCTAGGTACTTTTCTCATCCTGTCCAATGTCCATGCCATGCCTTTGGAGATCGTTTATAGCTTTTCAAGGATAGGGAATAGTCGGCAGCAGCTGGGGAGGAAGCCCCAGATCGAGATTGCATGATTGCATTGATTGGTCAGTTTTTCCAGCAGTGACTGCACTGTCGTCACACAAATCATAATGTAGCATCATCACAATTATATATAATATACATATAGTTTGATCCGCGTTGAAGTAAAAAATAAAGCATAAACTTGCAGATAAATCACTCGTATGATCATTCAAAGATATTATGGCTACGCTAGTTACGGCATATATATGCATGCAGGCTTGTACATACGTACGTATGTGTATGTTAGTCTGTATATGCCCTCTTATTTGCGTGAAAATTTTAAAGCTGTTCACAGTATACCGGTGAATCTGAACCAATTGTGCAGGTGGAAATTCCAGATCCAGAGCAACGGCATCACCTTGCATCCAGATATATCATTGTGCGGACTAATCGATCGAATTTGTGCCAGGTACGTTGTACTGATTCGCTATAAACTAGTCGATCGTACTAAATGAGTCGGACAGAAAGAATTGTCACTAATTGATTGATTATAGTTCTCTTGACCCGAACCGAAAACATACAAATCCTAGTGGTTGGTTACAGGTCTAGATCTCACCAGCATTCCAGCACTTGATCAACAGCTACTTGTGCTAATCAGATAGGGACCTTCCTGACATTTTCAGGGAAAATGCCACCATCCTTGTCCTCCTGAGAAACCTCCTGTTTTGCAACAGGTGGGACCATATATCTATCAAGAGAGAGATGTAGATAGAGAAAATAAATCCCTGTCAGTTTTGTTAGTACTCCAATGGAGCAAGCTTATTAAAAGACCGCTGCTTGTGCAGTTTGCTCATTGCGGCTCCTCGCTTTCTGTTGGAAATGTTGCACATCATTCCTCATTCACAACGGATTCCCATGCAGCATGTGCCCAGTATGAGGGCGCTGGTACTGACTTTTAACTGCGGTGCGCCTTAGATATGTTCCTACCAAAACAGCAACTTGATCATCAATCCCTGGGGCCTCCGGCATATAATTATGCGTGCACTGCTCAACAACTAAGCGTGAATATCCCACAAGTCATTTATGTTTGCACATAGTTTCTCTCAGTAAATTAGTTAAACTGCTACTTTGAACTGTCCTTTCTAATTAAGTTTGTATACAACTGCATAGAACTCTGCAAGGAGATGAAACTACAAACTAGCAAGGGCATTCGCAACCCATAGAATGGATAGTTTTTAAAGGAGAAAATATGTGTTTTAGACCCAACTATTCTAATGTATAGTTTTCATAGTAATTTCTATGTAGAGAAAAAATCAATATTTTATATATACGTCATAAGCAAAAATGTTTATATGGCACTATATTTAATGCTATGGAAATTACTCTGGAGTCCCAACGACGTAGAAGTGGTTTTTTGGCACGTTGGTATGTGCGTCGACTTGGTTTCTAGATAAAGAAATTAACTATTTTCATCTCTTTCCTCGTTAACTCTTCTGCCACATAAACAAAATGCTTACATGATACTGTATTTAATGTTATGAAAACTATCCTAGTCAGAAGGTTGGGAGCGCTCTAAGAATCAAGGGAGAAATCAACATTACTTCATGCATTCTATATTATGATGTGGCATATACACTAGCACGGAACACCAAATCGGCCAATATGCCATGTTGACAAATTTATATGTGACGGTTATAGATAAGAACTGACGCAAATAATGAACCCATATAGTCATGTATCCTGGTTCTTGTCTATAACCACCACATATGAGTCTATTATTTTGTGTCGGTTATTGTTATAAATTAGAAAAATAATAGGTGTCTAATAACTTTAGTATGTTCGATCATATCATTTGTGCCTGTTTATTAACATTTTAGGAGAAACTGATATTGATAGACACGTATGGTTACCAATGTTTAGCGATATTTTGGAAATCAATTATTAGGTACTATGATGGACAGCATTCTGTTGTATGAGCATGGTATAAACATGTTTGTATGAGAGGTTTCTCTGCAGTTAATCGTAGAGCGACTTTATCACTGGTATATGGGTCTAGTATTATCGGCCATATATATTAGTAATAAAGTCATGATAAAAATAATTACAGAGGATCTCGTTAAGTTTGTACCTACAGACAGTCCGCAGAAATTATCAACGGCAATATTATCATCATCGATCTTTGCTAAATGTGGAGCTAGCACCTTTTGATCGACCAGCTCCGGATACTATGTAGAGTTTGATTGTGCTAGATGCCCCATGATGAACCTACGTTAATTCACTGGACAGTGGCCAACCTTTGTGTACGAAGATGGTGATCATTTAAACTGAGAACGGTGGCTGCTTTACTGATGATGCAACGCCGGACTCGTAGGCAATTATTCCTCGTCTCGTAACGGTACACACGGCCCCCTCTTTATTCTGCTCTCTGCAGTTCTCATCCACCTCCGTCCTGGGCTGCTCGTGAGATGACACCATCCTAGCTTGCTACTTGGCTCAACCTGCACCTGCACTTCACTGCATCTGCCATTCTCTCTCCCCTGTCATCACTGCGAGATGGTCGATCAAGGTACTTTGCCTGCAGCCCCCATCTGCCCCACATCCATACGATTGGCCAGCCCAGAGCCCACCTGTCTTAACACCCCCCTCTCTACTGATTTTTCTTCTGTTCTTCGAATTGATGTCTTGAACATTGCGTTTCAATCAGGGTTAGTAAATAGTAAAACCATGATAATCCAATTGGTTACTACTGTTTTTAACTATCTCGTCGTCAATCAATCCACGATAAATGATAATCGATTTGATTTTTATTAAATCGTACTAATAACAATAGAAACTAAACTAGTTATCACGATAATCGGTATGAAAAAAGTTGACACCAGTAACGGTGGAGAAACTATTATCCTGAAGACGGTAGCTGGTAGCAAGCCATTTTTACAAACCCTGTTGGAACTTGGAGTCACGTGAATTACTGTACCAAGACTTGTTTTAAAAAGGGAAAACAGGAGCTATGCATTTAAGACCTGGTTTACTTATATGTGCTCTTGGTGAGGTCAGTGGCCGTACGTTGATAGGTTGAGAGTAGATCTGAACTCTTAAATTGACCACGATCGAGCATGCAGTTTTCGTATAGCTGATTAAGCATTTAAGCTAGTAGAAGTATTATTATTATTATTATTATATAGCCGCCGGGCCGGCGGCTGGGCCCTATATTCCACAAGTTGGGAACAAAGGTAACGACATTAACTATGCAGCTAATGTACGACGCGATGTTGTTGATGCATCAATGTAGTCTGAGTCGACCACCCAGATCGAACAATTAATTGATTGATCGATCGACTGGTGTTTTACTATTAAACCAAGCCAAGTACTACTACGCGTAGTCTCCGTTTTAAGTGTTTTAGTTTTCTTGATTACGATGGATTTATGGTAGAAGTTTAAAATGTATCACATCTAGTACTAATTTATTTATTCATAATTAATAATTTAAAATTTTTAAATATTTTTATATTATATAATTTTATAGTAATAAAAAACTAATGTGAACCGTAAGCTTTGATTGTCCACCTGTCATTAAGTTAGGGTTTGATTGGTTCGCTATACAAGAAAGAATGGGATATGATAGTTCCTGAATATAGAGTGATTCGGTTGTTTGTTTTGAGGGATCAGGTGAAACTAAGTGGAACGAAATGATTCCTAGCCAGAGAATATTCCGTGTAGATATTAAACCATATGGTACGAGTTTTTTTAATCACGTGGTACCGAGTGGAACGATAGCGGGGCGAGGTAGCTAGAGCGGTGGTTGGGTCGAGTGGTAGAGGCGGTGCAGCCGAGCGGCCAAGGGCAGCGCGACTGGGGCAGCGGGGCCGGGTGGCAGGGCGATGGGGTGGGATGGCCAAGGGCAGCGCGATTAGGGCAGCAGGGCTAGGTGGGAGGGGCGACGGGGCGAGACAGCTAAGGACTACGCGGCTGGTTGGCCAACGACATGGCGGCTGGGCAGCGAGCTACACATTCCATTCCTTATAATTTTGCTAACCAAATATGATACCGAATTATCTTAATCTCTCGTCATTTTCCAAACCAAACACACATTTTTTTATCCAACTAAACATACTTATATAACCATCTCATTCCATTCTATCTCTGAAAACGAAACGATCACGTCTCATTCATCTCCGTTCACTCGTCCAAATACTACCTACCTTACCTTAGTGCACATATACATACGTATCGTACTGCCCGTTGGCGTAACAATTTCAGTTTTCTTGATTAATTACGAACGATCGATGATTCAGATGAGTTAATTAGTACGTACAATCGTACATACATCGTACGTACCTGCCCGCTCGCAAAACAACATGCTGAATTCTAACACACACTTCACCCTTTTTTAAATTTGTTTCCCGGCCAGTAGCTAGCTAGGGCTCTCCCGGCCTGATGTGTGTATATCTGTTCTCCGCGACGAAGAGCGCGTGCCGTTTTCCACCCAAACCGCTGCATATATCGATCGATTGGTCAATACGCTTCCGGCCAGGCACCTAGTAGCTAATTAAGCTACTAGGTCACAGCTCACTTACATGCATGCGTGCTGCAATAACTTTGCTGGCGCCAGCATCCCGGCCGCCGCCCGCGCGCACGACACCGATCCCGTCGCTCTCTCGCGCGCGCTACGTATATGTGCGCTGCCTAGGTAGCATAGCTTGGCTCTACATGGACAGCGTTGCATACTTGCATCCCATGAAATTGGTTTCCACACAGTACTGCAGTCTGCAGGCGTAATAATCTGCACGCGACGCATAAGCATATGCATATGCGTGCACGCGTACGTATGTAGCAGGGGGGCCCTGTAGGCAGGCAGGCGAGGACCTGACCCGCGGCCCGGGCCGGCCGGCCATCGATCCATCCATCAATGTGCGCGTACGTCCGACGAATTCATCCCCGTCACAGGCTTTGGCCGCTGCGGCCGATGGCCACGCCGTTATAGGCCTGTCGGGGTCGAGATCTCAAAACTTTCTCTCGTTTACTCTGCGTGAACTTTCGACCGCTAGCTCTATCTCTTCTTCCCCGCTCATCCGTTGCTCTGGCCCTCCTCCTCCGATCCTCCGCTGTGCATCGGCGGCATCGCACCGTAGGTAGCTAGCTAGCACGCCGCGCTGCGCGCACGTACCACGGCTGTGTCCGGCCACTGTTCGAGGCGACGTACTGTTTGCAGTAGGAGTAGGTGTCGAGATCGCCCGGCAAAGATCGACTGCTTTTCTGCTTGCTTTTGCGTTTCATGCATGCTGCCATCGCTCTCTCCGGCCCTAGATCTTCTGACTGTGTCATGCATGCACATAGGGTCATATATATAGTCTGAGAGCTAGCTGCGAAGTGGGTTTTCACCCCCCTTAATCGTTTTGTTTCTTCGTGCTGTTTAAATAGTCATGAAAAAATTATTAAAAAAATGTCAAGATACGTTAATATATGGCATATCATTCCACAATCTTGCAAACAAAAATTCAGCCTATATAAATTAGAACAAATTTGTGGTCAACGGCACGCACTACTGACTCTTATTATTTCTTTTTATTTAAGCGCGCGCGCGCGCACACACACACACACACACACACACACACACACATATATATATATATATATCTCAAGTTTTAACTTAAATGATTTTGGAATGGCATATCTCATATTGATATATTTATGATTTTTTCACCACTATTTGGATGACATAAAAATGACGGGACATCCTCTCGAGAGCTAAATTGACTCTCCCGGCTGCCAGGTGAGAGTTTTTTCTCGCATGTGGCCATACGGTGCGTGTACATGTGTTACGCATGCATCACACACCTTATACGTACGTACCCAGGTGGCACTGTTGTGTCGTCGTGTCCTAGTCGTACGTACTACCGCTACAGCATACTATACAGTGCCCCTAATCGATCGGTGCTTATTACGAGCTAGTTCTGACACACGTATAATAGTGATAATATAACTAAGCATGCACATGCATGTGGTCGCCATTACTGGCTACTATTGACGAAGTTCGAACAAAGAGATATAAAATCGAACTCATATGAGTGCGTGTTTTTACTTAATTAGAATGCATGATAGACTATGAGTTAATCAGTCTAGACTATGTTGAGAGATGTATATATCATCAAAATATAAAAAACAGCTAAATTTTTTAAGTGTATTTGCACCAACTCAAGGCAACTTTACCCCTGCTGACTACACCTGACTATACGCGTGTGGTGTACGTTGTAATGCTGCATGCAATAGCGAGCGAGACGGCGCTTAGCTCGTGCTCCATCGACGCAAGGGCGTGCTCCTGTATATACGGTACATGTACGTATGTACGTACGTACGTGTTGGCGGGTTCCACTGCTACCTACGTACGTGCCCGGCGTGACCGTCGAGCCATCATTAATCGTCACCGTTAGATGACTGTATAAAAAAAAGAAAAGAAAAACTGAAAGGCTGGTTGTGCATGCCATCGATAGATTGATCGACACGACAGTCTTACGGTTTGCCCCGTCCATTGGTTAGATGAGATCGACTCGGATCGATGCGTCAGCGTGACTGGACAGAACGACCGCCAATTATTAATCTGCCTATATGCTACGTAGTACCCTGCTATCTCTATATATTATTTAAATTTAAAAATATAATAAATTTTAGTTTTAGGCATATATATTAAAAAGATGGCTAAAATGATCTTTTTACCCTACTTGGTATAGGTGACTATAGGCATATATAATAAAAATAAGTAAGAAAAACATAATATATTTCTCAGATTAGTTTAATATAGATAGGAGAATAGTTGGTAAAGTAGTAAGTTATCAAGTCCGAAATAGTATCGGTATTTTAAAACTAAAAGTTAGTATCTTTTACAAATATTATGTTTGGTATGATTAGGATAAAATTTATTTTTTAAAATTTTTTATATTCTAAAATGGATAGAAACGATAAATCTACTAAAGTTTTTTTACATATAATATCCTAATATATTTTTTAATTTATTGATAATTTAAAATTCTAATAAATTAAATCCGGCATATATATATGTATACACACATACAAGCATATTTGGCCCAGGCTATATACATCTCGACTGTCCGGCGGGGCTAGCGGATGGGCCCTGGATGGGTTGATGGGAGTATATGTACGTTACGCGACACTGACACGACCGAAAACTGATATGATATGTGTCATGTATGCAGGGCGAGCTAGCTGGAAAAAGCTGGCACGCCGATCGAGCTGTATCCATCGCCTCCGCGCCAGGCGCCAGCGTCGTACGCCCCCGGCCGTCGCGCGAGATGATGTCGCGCCCGCGCGCCGTCTGCCGGGTGCAGGTGCAGCGCTGTCACCTTACCACGCTGGCGGTGGCGGAACCGGATGTTTTGTGAAACCCAGGCAGCTCCAACGACACGTCGATCTTACAGTGTTTTGGTCGTGGTTTATGAGCCAGTTTTTTTTTATCTGAAAAACTCAAAGTTAAATTAAACAACTTAAGGTGACTTAGATTTGTCAAAAGTAGCATATTTTTAAACGTGAGATGAAGGTTGATTGGACTCAGATTTCACATTTTGGTTGTTGCTGCGGACTTGTACCTGCGTTCGGAAGTGAGAGGTGTGTTATCACGGCAGTTTTTTTACTCTTAAACGGTTCGTTTTCTAATAAAAATTTTATCTAACAAAATTTATTATAAAATGCATTAGAATACATTTTTCAACTTTCTAGTAAGCAAAAACTAGATGGATTTCTTAGGCTAGTTAAATCTAACTATATGAAATCTGGACTTATAGCTTATTTAACTGAGATATCTAATTTATTTTAGAGTAAATATAATATCAAACGACTTGATTTTATCGTGGAAAATATAGCTTATATATCGAAACAGAAGTTAGTGTGCTAAATATACTGTTGATTTTATCTTGGCGAAGGCAGGTTTATACAGCTAGGCTTGAGTCTCGGGCTATTTTCGATAGAATCCATAATAACTATTTATAGGTGGCAAAAAAGTCAGGAAGTAGACTAGAAGTCCGATGGAGGGTATTTAATCAATGAAAAATACTAAAGAAGCGTAAATAATCAATACTCGGGCTTGAGAGAGGTATATTCTTAATTACATATTAATACAAGGGTATATTCTCAAATTTTTCCTTTAGGAATTGGGTGTGGCGGGCCGGTGCGCTCGAGCGAGAACGAATGCCAAGGGAAAACGTGCCGCACGCCCGCACCCTGCCCCGCGAGGTGGCTCCGCCCTTGTCGCACGCACGTACTACGCTGGTACGCACGCGCGTGCGCGGGATCCAAGGCTGTCGCGGGGCGCGGCTCCGACGACTCGCGTGCCCTGGCCGGCGCGCGCGCGGCCGAAGAAGCGGGGAGCTCCACCCATCCAAACCGGAGAAGGGCCGCCGGCGCATGCTGCGCCGTACGCGGGAGCGTGGGCACGTCCGGTCCGTTCGCTGGGTGCAGAGTTCCGGTTGACCATCGGCGCGTTGCTCGTGAGCTCTACTCTAGCCTTCGGTTGGCGTTTAGCTGTCGCGATAGGGATAGATGCAGCCAGCCCTGGAGCTTTTTGGTAACCGCGCGATTTCTGCAACGTGACTGTTGATTGGTACTCAGGCCCCTGCTGGTTTTACTGATGACCAACAGCAATCCATCGTGTTCTATAGCTACGTGTGTCCGCAAGCGATTAGCAGGGCGTTTAAAATTCCCTGAGAAATTATGATCAGCCATTTACAAATCCTCTAGCTCAGAAAGAGAAGTGGTGCTTGAGCGGTTGGGGAAAAAACCCAAATGATTCATGGTCCAAAGCCGAGAAACCTGGCCCAGAAAAAAACCGAACCTAGAAAACAAAAACTATAACGGCCCACGATGAGAACAGCCCAGTTAGAGATGTCTCCCGAAAAACCTTAAAAAACTCTAAAACCTAGGGTCGAATGGTTACAAGAAAAGAGTTTTAAATGGTTAGGAAAGCCTTTCATCTTTTGGACTAGCTTCCTCTATAACAGTCGCCTCATGTCCGCTAGCAATGTGCTTGCTGGAACATAGTGAAGATTTTTTAAAATTTACAAATTCAATTTTGAATTTTGAACCATACCACAAAATATTGGCAAGAGAAATTTGGGGCATCTCCAAAATTTCGGCAATCTCTAACAACACATGCGTTTCCGCTGTTGAGTTACGTGACTCCATTTTTTATAACACAAATGTAATTCCGTTCTGGCTATCAACGGTTCAACCGAAGAGTGATGCTACACTTCAATCCAGGTACAAGCAGCAGCCTTTCCAATCCTTCTTGCAGCCATCATCTCACGGACAGCACAAGCGTCCTCCCACCTCCCTGCGACAGCGAACGACTTGGACATCAGAGCATACGCGCCTCCTCCGGCGTCCACTTCTCCGTCAAGAAACAACTCCGACAGCCGCTCGCCGGCGACACCGGCGACGCCACCCGATGCAGCATAAGAGCAGTAGACTCCAAGATCGTGTTCCACGGGCATTTCCCGGAAGACTTCTCCAGCTCTGTCGAGCTGCCCGGCTCGGCCGCAGGTGTCGAGCACGCACGTGTAGTGCTCCCTCTGCGGCGAGACCCTGTACACTCTCTTCATGGCGTTCAAGAACCGTAGCGCCTGGTCCACCAGACCGGCGTGGCAGCATGCGGAGAGCAGCGCCAAGAACACGGCGCCGTCCGGCCGGACCCCGCGCCGCAGCATCAGAGAGAAGAGCTGCAGCGCCGCCCTGCACCGGCCATGCACGGCCATGGTCCTCATGACGGTGCCCCAGGAAACCATGTCCTTCTCCGGGAGCTCGGCGAACACCTTAAACGCCAGCCAGGAGTCCCCGCACTTGCCGTAGGCGTCGATCAGCGCGTTCCCGACGACCTGCTCACCGCCGAGACCTCGCTTCAGTGCGTACGAGTGCAGCAGCTTGCCGCTGACCAAAGAACCGGAGGTGGCCACGGCGTGCAGGGCGCTGACCAGGGTAGCTTCGTTTGGCGGGGGGGCATCGTCGTCACCGTCCGAGAGCATCGCCCGGAACATCGCGATGGCGTCCTGGAGGCTGCCGCTCCTCGCGAGCCCCCAAACCATCGTGGTCCAGGCGAACACGTCCCTCTCCGGCATTTCGTCGAACAGGCGGCGCGCGCTAACGACGGCACCGCACTTGGCGTACACGTCCAGCACGGCGTTGTCCAGGATCGGATTGGCGCCGTGGCCGCCCCCGCGCCGGAGCCAGTGCCCGTGGATGGCCCGGCCCATGGCGAGGTTCCCCAGCCTGGCGCACGCCGGTAGAACGCTCGCTAGCGTGAGCGCGTTCGGCGCCGCATCCATCCTGGCGAACTCCGCCACCGCATCTGCCGCGCGGCCGCTCCTAGCCAGCGCCGAGATGCGCTTCGTCCACCGCACGACGTCTCCCGGCGAACGGATCATTCATGACAGTTCGCTGGCTACTCGTCGTTTCCACTTTCAAGTTCTAAATTACAAGTTTAAATAGATGCGAGGGGCTGAGAACTGGATTCTTCAGTCTTCAACTATCTACATTTGTGCACGAGTTCATCTTCAAAAGATTGTTTTTTTATCGATGGCTAAAATATCAAGTGATTGGTAGACGATCAAATCATCACACGGATTATAAATTGCACCAACCATAGTCCATAGCTCACTGACGACACGAGTTCACCGTACACACGGAAAAGAGATCAGAGACGTGCAAAAACACAGGAGGCTATCAGGCGGCAGAGCAAGTGGAACGGCCGGCGGCGATGGCAAAACCGTCCAGCCGCGGCGTCCTCCTGAGGTGCACGACGCACAGGGTGTCGTGACGATAGCTCAGCCGGATGAGGCTCCACGCCACCCGGTACCGAGACCGCGCCCTCACGGCGACGGCGAGCGGAAGGCCGTCGCTGGACTCGAGCATGTCCTGCATCCCGCGCCCCGCCGCGTACATCGGCTTCCCCTCCGCCGCCACGAACAGCCTCACCGACCTCGCGCCTCGCGGCCCGACGTCGTAGGTCCCCTCTCCCTGCCATGCACGGACACATACATACGTGTCAAATGATTTTTACCGTTAATTTTGGTACTCGAGATAGCCATAAAATGACAGAAAATATGTATCATATACGTGCCTGTGAGGTTGCGAAGGTGAAGCGGCCGAAGGACATGTCGAGCCGCGGCGAGCGGACGTGCAGGGTGAAGACCTTGGAGTGGTTGTCGACGACCATGGCCACGGAGAAGTTGCAGCTGAGGAAGCTGGTGATGACGCCGGAGCCGTCGAGGCCTTCTCCGAGGCTGAACCGCCCGATCTTGCCGACCTTGAAGGAGACTCCAGGATCGCGGGGCTTGGTGGCGACGAAGAAGACGAGCAGCGCGAACGCCACGCTGACGGCCACCCTCCACGCCACCTGGAACGCGACGCAGCAGCAGGGGGCGTCCGGGTCCAGCTTCACGTACCTCCACGCCCCGCTCCTCCAGCCCTCGCCGTCCGCGTCGTCGTCGCCGGACCGCCCGGACAGAACCCTCAGCACCTGCCGCCCGCGGGCCCGGCCGGCCGGAAGCTTCTTGTCGGCGGGGAAGGAGTTGTTGGAGCCGCGGGAGGAGGAGTAGCGGGACAGGGTGAGGCGGGACGCCTCCTCGTGGTCGTGGGTGCCGTCGACGTCGACGCGGGAGTGGCGCGGGGCGGCGAACGCGGCGTCGGGGAACGGGGAGAGGATTATCGCCGTGGACTCGGACGCCGGGTGGCTGAGTGTGTGCGACGCGGTGGAGGGGCTCTGCACGTAGTAGGCGCATGGCGAGGGATGGAAGAGAGGCAGTTCTTGCTCATCCGCGCCAATGGTCGCCGCCGCCATGGCTCCGATCGGAATTCGCGTCGCTTTGCACGTCAAGATGTGATCGATCCCTTTTGTGGTAGGCTGGATCGGAGTTCATCAAGTGCCCCGGTTGGCGTCCTGGAGAATGCCCATAATGGTTAGCACTTGAGCAGTGAAAAACTAGCGAGTGATGAGTACACATGCCACAATTTCAGCATGGACCTCACCTAGCAATTAACCTCCTTTTGCAGCCCTACTAATCACTACTCGTTGTAATCATGTCTTGCTATTTCCTGAAGTGACATCGTCTAATCAATTTACTTGAATTAGAGATACCGTAATAATAAAAGACAATAAGTTATTTTTTACACTACTAATATATCTCAAATTAATAAAAATAAAGTTTTGGTGGAACAGATAAAATAATTAACAAATTTAATTCAAATGACACACAATAGATCTGCAAGTACTGCCCGTGCGCCACACAATTATGCACCATCATGACGGCACAAGTGTGTTACATGCGCACAGCTGCTGCTCTGGCGGCGACGAGTGACTTAGACGGCAATTAAGGTACGGCCGATATAATAGCATGTATACACATCGATTGAAATGATCAACGACAGTGCGTCCGAATTCATGAAATTCGCATGAATTCTATGAAATCACGTTCAAAACTGGACACAAACTGAATGCGTTGAGAGAGCTCTAAAATTTGGACAACGAAAATCGACCGAAATTATGAACCATCAGGCCAACAACAGCGATGAATTGTGTTCACGAAAAGAGGAGCGCGTGCGACAATCGTCGTCGGGTTTTAGCCGGCGGGATTAGTCCAAATAGGCCTCATGTCCCGGCGGATTTGGCCTAATTGGCCCAATCGTTTCGGTAGATTTAGCCCACCGAGACGTCCACCACGGCCAGGCCGTCCACCGGACGGCGACGGCGAGGCGGCTCGTCTCCTCCTGCCAGGCTTCCAGGACGCTCGCAGTTCGCGACTCCAGGTCCAGGGCTGTCCCAATCTCCCAGATCCACCACGCCGGCACGCCCCCACGCCGCCGCGGCCATGGATCCGCCGCCGGGGCCGCGCCTCATCCCCGTCCTCCTGCTTCTGCTGCTCGCGTCCTGCCCCGCCGCGCTCGCGTGGAAGAAGGACGAGTTCCGCAACTGCATCCAGACCCCCTTCTGCAAGCGTGCGCGCACCCGCGCCCCGCACTCGCTCGACGCGCCGCTCTCCGTCGACGCCGGCTCGCTCTACGTCACCCCTGATGGCTCGCTCACCGCCGTGCTGTCCCACCCGTCCCGCCTCCGGCCGCTCCTGCTCCGCCTCTCCGCGCTGCCCCCGCACGTGGTCCGCCTCCAGATCGACGAGGATTATTCAGCTAACACGCCGCCCCACCGCCGCTTCCAAGTCCCTGACGTCCTGCTCTCTGACGTCGAGGCCCGTACGCTCCACCTCTCGGAACCTAAGACCGCCGGCGCCGTCTCCACCTTGGCGCTATCCTCCGACCTCGACGTCGTCGTCAAGCACGATCCGTTCGAGCTGACCGTCCGCCGTGCCGGCTCGGGCGATCCCGTCCTCTCCTTCAACTCCCACGGCCTCTTCGACTTCGAGCCACTGCAGGAGTCTAAGCCGGAGGGCGAGACCTGGGAGGAGCACTTCCGGAGCCACACCGACACGCGCCCCCGCGGTCCGCAGTCGATCACCTTCGATGTCTCC
The DNA here is from genome assembly GCA_000418225.1 of Zizania latifolia. NCBI lineage: Eukaryota > Viridiplantae > Streptophyta > Magnoliopsida > Poales > Poaceae > Zizania > Zizania latifolia. The sequence continues at coordinate 330,180 of KE372617.1, read as the reverse complement.
TTCCATGGTGCCGACTTCGTCTACGGCCTTCCCGAGCACGGCTCCACCTCTCTCGCCCTCCGCCCCACCCGCGGCCCGGGGGTCGAGGAGTCCGAGCCCTACCGCCTCTTCAACCTCGACGTGTTTGAGTATCTTCACGACTCGCCTTTCGGGTTGTACGGGTCGATTCCCTTCATGATCGCGCACGGTGACGGTGCTTCCTCAGGGTTCTTCTGGCTCAACGCTGCAGAGATGCAGATCGACGTGCTTGCACCAGGGTGGGATGGGGCCGCATCCACAGAGAATGGGAGGATTGACACATTATGGATGGCTGAGGCTGGTGTTGTAGATGCGTTCTTCTTTGTTGGGTCTGAGCCCAAGGATGTGATCAAGCAGTACATAAGTGTCACAGGCACGCCCTCAATGCCACAACAGTTTGCGGTGGCGTATCACCAATGCCGTTGGAACTACCGCGACGAGGAGGATGTTGCTGGAGTGGATTCTGGTTTTGATGAGCATGATATTCCATATGATGTGCTCTGGCTCGACATTGAACACACAGATGGCAAACGGTACTTTACATGGGACCATTCAGCATTCCCTAACCCAGAGGAGATGCAGAGGAAGATAGCAGATAAGGGCAGGAAGATGGTTACTATTGTAGACCCACATATCAAGCGAGACAGTTCATTCCACCTCCATGAGGAAGCTACTGCTAAGGGGTACTATGTTAAAGATGCGGGTGGGAAAGACTTTGATGGGTGGTGCTGGCCTGGGGCATCATCATATCCTGACATGTTAAACCCTGAGATACGCGAGTGGTGGGTTGACAAGTTCTCCTATCAAAGCTACAAGGGATCAACTCCAACGCTGTATATCTGGAATGACATGAATGAGCCATCAGTCTTCAATGGCCCTGAGGTATGTAACTGTATCGCAAATCCCATGCATTATGGTGTGATGATGATGTAGACAACACAAATGGAACATGTTGTGAGAATCAATCTCGTTATTATATGTTTCCTTAAACAGGTAACCATGCCTAGGGATGCAATACATTATGGGGATGTTGAGCACAGAGAACTGCATAACGCATATGGATACTACTTCCATATGGCTACAGCAGATGGACTTCTTAAGCGAGGTGAAGGGAAAGACAGGCCCTTCGTTCTGTCAAGGGCCTTCTTTTCTGGAAGTCAACGGTATGGAGCAGTTTGGACAGGCGACAACTCTGCAGATTGGGATCACCTTAAGTCTTCTATTCCGATGGTTTTAACTCTTGGTCTTACTGGCATAACCTTCTCTGGTGGGTGGACCTGCCTCAAAACTTCACATCAATAATGTCTATTTTGAATGGCTTGCTAACATTTGGAGCTTTGACAGGTGCTGATGTTGGTGGATTCTTTGGCAACCCAGAACCTGACCTTTTGGTGCGTTGGTACCAAGTAGGAGCATTTTATCCTTTCTTTAGAGGTCATGCTCATCATGACACCAAGAGACGTGAGCCATGGTTATTTGGGTAAGCCTCATACTAAAACTTTGTGGAGTTTGGATTACACTCCCTTTCTATCTAAAAGGCTGATAATTGAGGAAAATCAATCACTATGATTTGACCTCACTATAATCTACTCTTGCATTGAGAAACTTAGTTCGAGAAGCACAAACAATAAATGTAATTCTTTTCGAGACTAATATGTTCTTCGTACCTACTACAGAGAGCGAAGAACTGCCCTTATGAGGGAGGCAATTCATATGCGATATTCGCTGTTGCCATATTATTACACACTGTTCAGAGAGGCTAGTGTAACTGGTGTTCCTGTTATGCGTCCTTTATGGTTAGAATTTCCTGATGACAAAGAGACATATAATAATGGTGAGGCATTTATGGTTGGGCCAAGCCTTTTAGCCCAAGGAATTTACGAAGATGTAAGTGATACCACATATGTTTTTCATTATCCATTCATATTTTGCCAGAACATGCAATTAATATGTTATGACTTCACACAGGGCCAGAAATCAGTGTCAGTGTACCTTCCTGGGAAGGAATTATGGTATGACTTGAGAAATGGATCTCCATACAAGGGAAGTGTGTCACACAAGCTAGAAGTTGCAGAAGATAGCATTCCCAGTTTCCAAAGGGCAGGTACAATTGTGCCAAGAAAGGACAGATTCAGGCGCAGTTCTACTCAGATGGTGGATGATCCATACACCCTGGTATGTTAAATCTGTTTTCTTATGTGAAAAACATTTAAATCTGTTCAGTATACTGTTATTTGATTTCATTTGGCAAAATGTCGACTTATGATTCCATTGATTTGCTTATTTTTTATGTACAAATAGTCACGTTTGTTAAATATCTACCTGGCATATCCTTATATTTGTACTGCACGAAAGTTACATATGCACCTTTCTTAGCTAGCTACTTCCCATTAGTTTCTGTTATTATGATACACCAATATATGCCATTTTCCATTGTTTGTTGAAATTACCAGTTATTGGCCCTTCTGACAAATGCTGCAGTGATTTTACTGCTCGAATTGAGCATTGATATACTGCTCTAATTGAGCATTGATATATGCAACCTTGACAAATGTATACCTGCTAGATGTATGGCACCACTATCTGTTTGAAGTGGCTACATTTTTAAGTATGTATGTACTGCAAATAGACAATTTAAATGTGTAATTTTCAATGATCAGGTGATTGCCCTCAATAGCTCGAGTGCTGCAGAAGGCGAGCTTTATGTGGATGATGGGAAAAGTTATGATTTTGAGCAAGGGGCATTTATCCATCGCCGTTTTGTCTTCGCAGACAATAAGCTAACATCCACGAATATCGCACCTGATCATCTTGGCAACAAGAAATTTTCGACCGATTGTGTGATTGAAAGAGTTATAATCCTTGGGTTATCTTCAGGAGCAAAGAAGGCTATTGTTGAACCTGGAAATCAAGAAGTCGGAATCGAATTGGGGCCTATTAGTCTACGGAGAAGTTTGAGCTCTGTTGCACCAACAATACGGAAACCCAATGTCCGTGTTGTAGATGATTGGACACTAAGGATAGCATGAGATGTAGTCCATTCACATCTGAAGCCTGATGCCTATTTTCGTCGCTCTCAGGTCATAAAATTAGGCCAGTGTTAGAAGGGTAGTGCTGCCTCATTCAATGTGGTCCGTGAAGCACAATTTTTTCCATTTTGATGGCCTCAAAGATGTCATGTAACTGGTGAGCATGCTGTTTTTACTATCTACTACAAATTTTGATATAATTTGAGACGGAAACTGCTGATGTACATCTGTAGCTTTGATACTGGTTTGTGTGCCACGATGCATGAGACATGACTTTCTTGAGTACATGGTCCCTATTTCTAAATGTTTGTGGTCTTTCTATAATGCTTGTGGCCAAACATTATTAGTTGACCTTTAATCAACATATTAAAACGTATGTTGTTATTACTGGATTAATTTGGAAATGTGCTTTCAGACTATATACGTGATCAATTCTGTGAATTATAACAACATACCGCAAGAAATTAGCGGTTAGAGCAATGCTCTTGTGTCAGTGCCAGTGCCAGTGCCTTAGTCCGTATCTGTTCCCTATTTGCCTTTCGTCTGAACCAGTTCAGATAGGTTCAAATTTGTGTTATCCACAAACTTCAAGAACTTGGATAGCTAGATGGTCATGGCTTTTCTCCCCCTGCTTTTCCTTCTGGCAGTAGCTTGATTCTACTTGGTGGTTTCTCTTTCGTTGCATGTCACTCCATTTCGTTCAACAAAATAAGTGAACAGATAGACATCAAAGATTCAAAGAAGAGGCCAAATGATCCAATGTACTAATGTGCATGATATATCATAGAAACAATTGCCATCGCCGGCACACAAGAAACGCCAAGAACGGTGTAGCCTCTCCCTCTCCCCCCACAACATGTCAGATGATCACGAACGCAACAGCTCAACGACACGACATATGCTAAAATGTACTTATTTTTAAGTTTTAACTACACGAGCAACTATGCATGGCCATCTACCAGCAACGTGCTGCGGACAGTCACCAGGAACCCATCACTTCCGGAGGAACACCCATGGTCCCCTCGCTGCCCCCATCCTGCAGATAGAACAGAAGTTATTAACAACCTAGCTGAGTCCTGAAGTCTAAAAGAAGCTAAGAGCTAGCTAGAGCTACTGAAGAAATGGCTGCAATGGAGGAGGATAAGGTAGGAGTAGTATCGTATACCTCCAAGTGCTAGCTATGGTCCTCAGGCTCATGTAGATCGTTAATGCGATCCATATACCGATGAATCCGTTGTGCGCAGAGAGGTATACCAGGCAAGGTATGGATATAGCAGCTACACCAACCTGAAGATTTTCAGAGGATTCATGTCAGCAAGAGTTTCAGAGCTAAAATGTTTCAGGGAATATTCAGAGCTAAAGTGTGAAGAGGGGATTTACCATGGAGTAAGCGGAGTATGTGTAGTCTTGTGCTCCGAAATTGATGCCATCGAACACGAACGCCAGGGAATTTATCGTCTGTGTGCCAGCGACGAACTGAACCCAAACAAAGCCGTCAGTCAAACTCTGAAACCTTGGAAAAAACATTTAAACATGCTACTCCTCTTTGGACAGCCAGATGTTCTTACTGGGATGCCTCTATGAATGACGTTGATCACGTCAATGTCCTTTGTGAAAACGCCAGCCCCGAACTTCATGCCAAGCCCGAGCACAACAGTGAGAACCATGCCCAGAACAATGCTCAGCTGCAAGGTGATGAGGGCTGTACTGTTAGCACGAGCTCTTTTGCCTGCCGTAAAAAGGAGAACGGCAGCGAGACCGAGATTCTGAAAGACGAAACTGTGACTGACCTGCAGAACACGAGATGTCGCGGCAGCAACCTTGTTCTTGTCATTCTTGGCGAAGGCGCTTGCAAGTACTGCCTGCGATTAGTCACAATACAGACCAGTTAATCACACTTTCAGAAACTGAGACTCTGTGAGATTATCAGGACTTCGTAATCTGACCTGTCCGGCGACGGCCAGTCCGTCAGCAAGAAGAGACGTGGCAAGCCAGAGCTGGCAGCAGATTTGGAAGG
>KE372617.1:309238-323927 GCA_000418225.1 Zizania latifolia | reverse complement strand
GTCTTGGCTGCTGTTTTCTTCTATACATTTACTGATGATAGCATCTTCTTCGGCGACAAACGACGTCGTAACGCTTACAAGGGGGTAGATACAGACTTTGGATACTTGGTTAAATATGGCAATTGAAACACCAACAGCGGCTATCTCCACCGAACCTGATCAGATCAATTGTGTAAATATTTCACAGCATTAAACTTCAGATCAACAACATCTTATGTCTTACTGTTGGATAAAGCAGTACCATGAGACAACAGTGAATACTAAGTTGGGTTTCTGAACAAAATATTGATCCCCAAAACCATCCCTTTGAACTAACTTAAACGCGCAAAGGCAAACTAAACACGACGATCAGACATACTAAGTGCACAACTATTAAGTTTTGTGTAAAGAGAAAGGGAACATATTGATAATGCAATTCGACAAAGAAGGAAAGGGACAGACTTTTCACTGAAAAAGAGACAACAAAAAAGATGAACTCAGCATGTACCTGACTAACCAATTGTCAAGACAGAACGCCAGTGCACGCAAATGAAGATTCAGAAATAACATTTTTTGCAATGCGTAAAGCAACGAATAAAAACAGATTGTTAACAGAAATCTATTGCGCGATAACAAGAACACCGTTACCTCACAATCTCTTAAAAAAACCAATTAAAAGCTCCCATGTAAGTACAAAAAAAAATATATAACATCTAACAGGATCAAAGGACTGAGAACAAAATTACATTAAAATCTCCTATATAAGTATAAGAAATATATATCTGACTGACTGACTGGATCAAAGGATAGAAGGAACAAAACAAAACATTATGGCATCAGTAAGACCTGGTAGGCATCATTAGTTAACACGAATGCATAATTCGGGAGCAAATTTGTTGGAAGTATTTGGTATTTGGCACCCACTTATTCAGTTGGCCAGCTATGTGTACAAATGAAAAGGACATTGCCACTCTAAAAGAAAATGAAGGGGACATCGCTGTGCTTAGTTGGTTACTTTGCCAAACTTACAAAATGGCAAATGAAGCAGCACATATCTACTAACAAAAACTACAAGCTTGACATGTTTGGTAAAATTCCCTTGTATGAATTGTCCAATAATTAACACCACTGACATTCAGAAGAAGTTGAGGAGCTCTATGGACACAAGTGAACAAGATGCAGCCATAGCAACATAGGAGAAATCATACATGTTACAGAATACAGATCGGTAGGGTGATCCATGCTCACCTAGACGGCCGATGAACGCTGTGTCTACCAAGGAAGCAAGAGGATCTGCTGCCAGAGCCAGCGACGCTGGCACCGCAATGCGCAACACCTCTGATCCGAGCTCGTCAAGCTTGAAGACGCTCCTGTGGTGCAACACAAGGATCAGCCATGGTGCAAGAGTAAAGAAGTGGACAGGATTCCACCATGGTAGGACGAGAGACGAACCTGATGTTCATGACGAAGAGGTAGAGCCCCATCCTCCTTGGCCCTCCGGACAATGCGGGCGCCGGCAGATCCTCCGGCGCCTTCTCCTCCGCGCCGGCGGCACCGTTCGGCAGCGCCGCGTCGGGGACGACGACAGCCACACGCTTGTCGGCCATGCTCGCTGCAGCGCCGCCCTCCTCCATCTTCTGATCAGCAGGCGGGAAGGTGGTGGACGCTTGTCTGAGGCGGAGCGGTGCTCGCACGAGAAGCAGCAGCAGAAGTGCCCGTACTTATACACACCTCGCACCGTGGCGGCGGCGCTCGCTTATCACGACGTCAGTTGTCAGCTGTCACAGGGAACGGCAGGATAGAGAGAAATCAGACGACGTCGGCGAAGTGCCAGGAGGGCCAGTCGGCGGAAGGAAGCAAAGGGCGCAACAGAAAGCGCCGAGGTGACGACGTACAACGGCGGCGGCGGCACGAACGGGCAAGCGACACAGGGGACGCGTCGTAGCGTACGTACCCTGTGCGACTCAGCACGGCGGGGCTGGGTCGCGCTTAAATAACGCGAGCGCGAGCGCGGCTGGCCGCCGTCAAAGGACGCCAAGTTGCAGCGTCAGGAACGCCCAAGTTGCACGGCGCCAGGGGCTAAACCGCTAGGCCAGCTTAGCTTGGCGCGACGGGATGTAGCGGAGCGCGACCCGAGGCCCGCGCCAGGAGCGCCCAGAGCGCGCGCCGCGCAGCCTTTCTTTGCTTGCTAGCCGGCCGGCGCGGGCGCATTGATCACTGCCGTTACTCTAAAGCCCAGGCGCCGCCGGCGTCAGTGCCCACCCGGCAGACGGCAGCTGCGTAGAGAGGCTCGGACAGTCGGGCTTGTGCTGCGCCGGCCGGCGAGGTGAATTTGATACCTACCGCTTCGCCGGTGAGCAGCATGGACTTGCTCAGCTTAAGCGATCAATTTTTAAGCCTTTTTTGGACCAAAATGATGAGATTAATGATCGGGTTCCATGTGCTCTGCATTTCAGTTACACCTTTATTCTAGGATGGCATTCCACGTTTTTTTGCAACAAAAACGGTGCTTGTTTTGGAGCACCTAAGAATTGGATGGAGATGGGGAAGTAACTGTAAACGAGAGTGTGAGTTGAGTTTGTGGCTTTGTTTTTTTAAAAAAATTAAAATTGTTTATCAATTTTTTTATATATTAAATTTATTCATTTAAACACTAAATTAAATATCATAAATCTCAGCTCTAAAATAATTTCTATGTCCTTATGATAAACATGATGGATAATACGTTAGATCTCATTTTCACTGAACATATGAAAACTTCCACAATTTTTGAGGGGCAGGGCTGCACTGATTTAAAACTCTGAGGGAACTTCACAGATTTGGCAGTATCTAAAAATGAGCTCCAAAAATAGTGATCAAGACAATGTTTCTTGGATGGTTAGTGCTAAAGGTGTTCTTCCTGGGTGCTTTTTAATATAAATGGCATCTTGTAAAGGGAAACAAAAAGCTACCATGGAACAGGCATTTTTTTTTGGCTGGAAGAAACTGTCCGAATTCAACCCAAAAGAAAACTGCCCAACACTGCTTTTCTTGGATGTTATAGACATATGGAGAGATTAGCTTGTAATGGCTTCAAAAATTCTCGTGCTAGTATCCTTCAATTTCTGTTTTTTCTGATGGACTTTAGGAGGAAAAAAACAGAACCTACTACTCTTTATCCAGTCTTCAGAAGAAAAAAAGATCATGGACCCGTCCATTTATTTTGATCTAGTGACTAGGATTAAAGATGGTGATCTATTGTCTCCAATTTTCTGCGCTAACTTTTTATTTTTCTACATATACTTTCCAATTTTCTGCGTCGATTTTTCAATTATCTGCTGGTAACCAAATATTTTTAATTTTAGTTTATTTTTAATCCTAACTAAAATCAATAGTCTAGATTAATCTTAAGTATTATCTTTTAAGAGGTAATGGGTGTACCGTAACAGAGCTCCATACTCTTTATCCATGTGGTTTTGCCATCTGAATATCTGATCAAACTTTGGCCTATTCTGCAGAACAACCTCGTCTTGTAGCTAAAGAAGGCTTTTGCTTGTGGCTGTGGGCAAGGCTAAGCTCCGGGGCTCAGAGAGCTGGAGTGAAGTGGACTGATCATTTTCGGTGGTAGCTAGGATTCGGCTGCTGACACGTAAAATTCTGAATTAAAGACTGTACCCGGCCTGATCTGAATGTGTGCTATGCACTTATGCAGCAGTTCCTGTTTTGCTCGCCCTTTTGGATGTAACAGGCTTTGGATGCAACAGAATTGGAGCTCTGAAAAGGAAATTGTTGTGCATGAAGGGATAAGCTTCCTGCAATCTTGCTGAAAGAATGCGCCTGCCTGAAAATTGCTACAATCTTGCAAGGAACCGAATAAATCCTTGAGAAAAAAAAATCAATCCAAGCAGAGAGATTGCGTGGCCAAGTGTTTCGACAGGCCATCGGCTAGAGTTTCGATCAACGGGACAAGGGAGCATGGGAAGAAGGCCAGCACAATGGGATTTGGCGCCATTTCTGACTAGGCTGAAGGATGAGGTCTGGATAAAAATTCAGTATGAAGATTCTCACGGAGGGGACCTCGAATGTTGGGAGCCGATAAATGGAATTGTTCAGATTCATTCAAGGGTATAATTCACTTAGTTCTTGTTCAAATGGGACTTGAATGAATTTCACTCGGCTGGAAATGGACTGATTCACACCAATTGATTAGCGTACCAATCTAGAATCTACCCATTCTGATGTCAGGTTGAATGAAATTTCGTCAGGTTACAGGATAGTGCATGCCTTTGTGTGCCCATAATCTACAGTGCATGGCTTTGCAGTAGGGTGATAGCTCTCTCTCTTTCTCCCTCTCAACTGGTTCCAGTGCATTTTCCATCTGGTCTCCAATTTCTCTGTTTCTTTTTCTGGTGGGAAACTGGGAATATGATGAAAAGAGGTGATCCTCTTGGTTTCCTCACTCTTTTCAATGAGAGAGTAGAAAAGAGAACAGCTACCACCCTATGTCAAATGTAGATATCAAAATGCTTATAAATGATACCTAGAATTTTGTCACAAAAGACACTTTCACAACATTGCAATCCTACTAGTGCCGGGATGATGTTACTGATCTGACACTAGCAGCTTGTAATAAGCATGGATATAATTTACTCCAATGATACGAGAGTTTAGTGGGGTGCTCTTTCTCAGTCTGATTGGCAAAAAAAGCAGTAGCTTGCTAAGACTGGTCTTGTTTGTGGATCAAAGTGGAGTTTCTTTACTTCGCATGCGTTAACTCAAAACGAAACACACGTACAACTTTCGGTAAAACCAGGTTTTGCATATCTCCTTCCGAGAAAGAGCAATCGAAACTTTGCCAAACTAACAAGGCACACCACCAGTCCACCAGGGGACTCGTGTGTTTCCCTATCATCTTGTCCCAAGTTCGATCCACTTGAAAATTCTAACTAATAATATCGAATTCTTTTGCATCTTAGTTTCTCATAAAGTCTTTTAAAAAGCAACCCGTGTATCGCATGACCTTTTATTAATAATTACAAAATTCGTAATGAATAAATATTGAATTGTGTTCAGTTTAAAAATGCAATCACAATCTGCACATATTTTCAACAAAAGCAGTGAAATGCGAGATGCGTCATGGCCAATTAATTAATCGACTTTACGGGACTAATACCATGCATCTAGATAGAGCATGCCTGCTAACTTTTGAGTGTTTGGCGGAGGAAAGGCAATACAATATACAGACACATTGACATGCGCTTACCAAGATCATTCTCTCTCTATAGAGAATTTTAAGGTACAATTAAATGACAATGATTATGAATTGTTCATTATTTTTGATGTAACAGCTTAGATTTAAATAAGATGATCTATTATACCCTTACATTTTACATCTTTACATTTCTTTTCATTTTTACATGCATGCATATATAACTAATTGCATGGTACTAAATTAATAGCTAAGATTAATTAGAAATATTATCTCATTAGGAGAGGCACATGTTGTACATAAAGACCCCTCTCATATAACAGCGATAAGACGAACGTACTTTAGATTGGGAGACGACCAACTTTAGAACCTTCTTGCCGTAAAGAAATTCTCTCGCGCATGGGTCACTGGCTAATTCATTTCACTCAAACTTAAATCATGACAAGATATTTTCACGTATCGAGAATTGACGCCAGGAAAAAATTATATGAAACCAACGGAATTATTCACAGACATGATATTTTTAGAGTTATTAGAGTGATTTAGTGTTTTTCAATCTACAGAGACTTACCAATGCTTCCGGTCTGTGTAAAAATAATAACTAAAAGATCAGTCTGTGGATGGACACACTTTCAGTATTCGGACTTCTAATAAAAAACTGAGATGTGTAAGTCTAACTGTTCTTCGGAACACATGAATTTCACAAATACTGCTTTGTTTTGTTTAAGTGGAATTTTTTTCGCAGTGAGCACTCGTTTGAGGTGCCAATACGAATCCGAAGAAACAACTTAAGCCCCAAACTAACAACTTTTGTAAGAATCAACAAGAACACAACATTCATGTAGAACGAACGATCAGGTTAAGTCATCCTCCACTAGCTAGTCCACTGTGCGAACTATCTAGTGTAGTGTGTTTACAGGGTTAGAACTTAGAACTATGGATGCGTGCGTTCGTGTAAAGCTGGCCACCGGAGGTAGGGAGTACAGTTATTCAGATGAATGATTTTATAGTACCTGAGGAGATAATTTTTCAGATATGTTTGATTTTCTTACAAGTCAGTCTTTTTTAATTTGATTAAATTTATAGAAAAATATAATAACATGTATAATATTAAATTAGTTTTAATTAAATCCACCCAAAATATATTTTAATTTTATATTTATTTAACATTATAGATATTAATATATTTTTATTTTTTCACATGAACGAGCGTCCGTACGTGATCAATCAGTACAGTATGGCACGTACTATCGCTCGTGCACTAGCTCGAAAAGGAACAGCGGTAGCCGCGCGCAGAGTGCAGGCCGCAGGGCTGCTGGAGACGCATGGCCCTCGATCACGACGGCCGCCGGCAAGAGCAACGTACGGCTGAATCCGAACCGTATCCGAGCAGCATGCATGCATAAACGACGTAAGAACAGAGCAGAAGACGAGTGCGCGCGTACCTTTGAACTTGCCTCGAAATGGGTAGCGCTCGCAGTCGCGGCACAGGTACACAGCAGTGCAGTCGTATCCACTAGCAACCTGCTACCTGCCGCCGCACTCGCACTCTTCGACGGACCACCGACCCCTGCTCTGGCTCAGCTGCTGGGTTTGGCTCGTCGGGCCGGGGCTTCTCTATAAATAGGCGGCGACGCGACAACTCGCTACCGGGGAAGCGCTCGGCGGCTGCTGCCGCTACGTCGGTGTGCGTGGCGTGGCCGCGTGGCTCGCTCTGGATCATATCGGCGGCCTCGTTTTGGGCTCCAGGCCGGAGGCGCAATAGCGGAGAGGAAATGCTTCTTTAGTCGCTCACCGCGTGGCCTCCACATGCCCCCACCCCGGCCCGCCCGTACGCACACACCGGCGCGGCGTCCGCCGTGTCAACGCCCCATTGGCGCCACCGCGCCATGCCTACGTCTGCTCTCTGCTGCTACGGCATATGCGCATCGTATTCGTACGTACGCAGTCACGGACTCGACGATATGTTTCTTTTCTCTCGACGACCAGGCCGGCCGGCAATGGAAAGCCTGGCCCACTTATCTAAGCCCACGTCGCTCTCGCCCAGTTTCTTCAATTCGCGACCCCGACCGGAGCTGTGCCCGATCGAGTCTAGATCCTCTCTCTCTCTCTCTCTACTCGTAGTGGAGAGTAGCACTGGGGGAGATAGATCATAGATGGAGACGAGATGCACATAACTTTCAATGGGAAAGTTAGGTTAAGGCCGGGCGGCCGGCCGGCGCGTACGGGAAAGAAAGCAACCTAGCAGTGCAAGCGTCAGCCAGCCGGTGAGTGCAGTGTGGTGCACGCGCCTTAATTTACAATATATCCTTAGCTTTGCTGTTCGTTGAGGCGTACGTGCACCTAGCTAGGGAGCACTAAGGGAAGAAATCGCCCCTTTGATAAGCTGATCTGGTGATTTCTTTTTGTCTGAATATCCACGGAAGGCTACTGGCAGTGGCGCCGCAGCCCGCAGCGGTGGTGCGAAAAGTGAAAACAATGGGCGAGTGGCTACTTGCGCATCAATCCATGGCCGCGACCCTGCCGCTCCTGATGAGCGGCGCCGTTCGTGCTGCCCAATCTCGAATTCTCACACCGATGACTGTCGGTAGTGGACTGGAGAAGAAGAAGCTTGCTACGCCTACCTTTCAAAACACTGCTGATGATCAGTGATTTCAGCAGTGATTTGCTAAACCTGAACTTACAACTTGAGTTGAAAAGCTTTAATTTTTTTGTCGGAAGATAGGAAGCTATGCACTTAACTAGTGAACGTTCGCTTTAATTAATGAAAGCACCAGCCTGATTTGTAGTACTAGTGTTGTTGCTAATTATGCAGGTCGCCAGGCCCTGTTGCTAATATGTTTTTCCGGTTCCAATTATGTCCTCCATATAGGCTCCACAGCGCTTCTTTTTAAAATAAAGTATTTTTAAAGAAAATTTGAAGATTTAGTTTAATTCGTTTGAAAATCCTGTAAAATTTTTGCGCTAAAAGAAGCAACAGAACTCGTCCTTACGTGTGCCGAATTCACAATGGAACGCCGAAAGCGTGATGAGTTGACATCCACCGCAATGAGCGAACGAAGGGGTTGAAGCAAACTAGAAAAAGGGAGAAAAAAGCAATTTCATAGTCGCGTTATCTCTGTTAATTAAGTAACCTCTTTTGTGTCCATGTCAACAAAGTAGCCTCTTTTTTTTTTCAGAAGGGCTTGTCCTAGACGGCTAGACTCCTACCTAGCTGCAATTTGCAACAGAACCCCACAAAAGTACAGAAACCTAACAAAGCGATGCCGGTTTGGACTAAATCCAGCATTTGTTTTTTGCGATTACCTGATCATTTGTACTGAAAAGGTGTACTCCTCGGAAGGGGAAATTAAGGGCTCATTTTGGTAGGGATTCATATTTCCATGTAAATGTTTTGGAATCAGATTCTGTTTAGAAACGGTTGTCTAGAGAAACAGAATTATTTTTATGAATTCGTTTGGCAAGCTAGTCGGATTCAAATTATTAGAAACGGTGAATCAGAATCACGTGAAACTGATTCGTGGCCGTTTCATTCTGTTAGGCAAAAAAATAGAATCGTTTCAAGTGATTCATGGATGAAACGTTTGACGTTTTCACCGCTTCAAGTGATTCTTAATAGAAACCAAAATGTTTCTGCTAACCAAACGCACCCTAATTTCCTCAATGGTTGAACCTTTCTGCTTTTCTTCATAGTTCATATGAGTCTCTTCGTGGACCTGTGTTAGTGTGTGGCACTCAGTGCCGCTGCCACTAGCCTAATGACAATGCCAAGGGGGGATTTACAAATGAATACTATGTTAATCTATCCTACTACAAGTTAGTGACTTAGTGTAAGCCCATTTTTATTTAGAGGAACACTGTGAGCCACCCATTATCGCTCAGATTAAACAAAAAATTTGATTTGGCAGTTATGCTAATCTATCATTACACAAGGCGAGATGCACTCATGCATGTTATATATCAATACAGATTTGCAGAACCGAGTTGATATTACTACAAGAATATAACCGCCAAAAGAATCACGTCCAGTTTACACTCCTAAACTTGTAAACTTATGTTTTACTCCGTGAACTCAACACTCAGGTTGAATTTGCACGATCATGCCTTGTTTGGATCAGGCTCAACCCATGCCCTTTCATATGAATATGTTATGTATTTGAACTAAAATTCTGGCCCTTACATGTGGATGGACCAGAACTTAGGCCCATCCAATCGAGTCCTAAAGGAGTTTCGGATGGCGGTTTTGCTCACAATGATCAAACTCAAGGTGGTTTCTGCTGGTTGGGCAACTACGTCATTAATTTTCCCTAGCTAATGTGAATAGAAGAAAGAGAATACAGAAATGGAGATAGAAGTAAGAAAGAGGTTTGTGATTTGGATGTCAACATCCTTGAGGTAGAATTCCATAGATGTCATGTTTAACGAGAAGTGTTGCTTATCAAATTGTACATTTTGAACTTTTTCCCAAGTGTTGCGCTGTTGTGTTTCGAATTAAAGATGATGTGCACTTTGTGCAAATGGGTTTAGACTCCCCTGAGATACAGTCAGACAGACAGGTAGCCCCAATAAGACAAGCTCCTCCGGGCCCACTGTCATTTGGCAATGCAAGAATCATGGAGAGATAATCCTCACAAAGAACTTGTATGCTAGCTCGTCCTTTCCGTCTCCTCCGTGATCAGTAAATCGCCGGATTAATCTCCTCTATTATGTTCTAGCTACTACTTCATATGGCCTCCATTACGACCTTATCAATCTTTCTCTACATGCTTGCTTTCCATGTCGTTGATCGCACGTACCCTCCTGAATTAAGCTGAAGGCCCAACAGCCCAAAGTTCAGACCTGGACGAGCTGCAGCTCGCCCCGGCGCCGTCTCCGAGGGCCGTCGACGTCGACGGCTACAGAGCGAGAGCCGACGACGCCGGCGACCACACGAAGGTGAGAGAAACCACCCGAGCTGCTCTGCTCTCGGTCTTGCTGCTGCCGTGTCAAGAATTCTCTGAACTCCCTGACGCGACTGCACGCGCGCTTTACAGGCGTTTTTCTTCTGGCGTGGAAGGAGGCTTGCAACTCCTCCGATTACCCATCCGTGCTCCTTATCCATTGTGACGACTGCATATCCATTGTTCTAGCAAAACTCTGAACTTCTATTTTCTCTACTGATTGCAGCCTCACAGCCTAACCTGTTCCATACACGATTTGGTTTCTGATTAATAGAGGATAATTTGTTCCACAGTGGGATTCAGGACTTCATGTTTCATACTTGTCGTTTCCACTAATCAATTTATTAAGAAATTGCAACAGACTGTAGAAAGGGTTCTCTGATGTTTTCTTGGCATTGGTTGCTGTTGCAACATTGGTAGTCTAGGAGCAAACAAATCATGGGCCCATGTCTCTGTCCTGCTGGTGGAGAAAACATGGCAGGTAATGCATAATGCATGTCCAACTTGCTGGAATGGCATAGATGAAAACTTTGAAAAAATATTCTGAATTGCAAATAGTATTGTTCTTAGAGACAGTCCATCAAACCTACTGCTCCCAGACAACACCTTGTCTGCTGAATTTATTAGCATATATTCAAGAACAGATGTAAATACGTAAAATTAATTGTATATGACTCTGCTACTAGTTAAGTACTGTAGTTTTTTTATTAACTGAAGTGTAACATGTTGCTCTTTCTCATTTCACTGAGAAACAGTAATCTTATTATGAAAAAAATATTCTTGGGAAATAAGCATGTTTACTGCCTTACTTAGTTGACAGGGATGAGATGGCTTTGCAGAAAGGATAACTTCTCAAGATATATCAATGCACAATGTCACTAATCCAGTGATTATTGATCAGAATTACTGCGACTCCAAGACACCATGAGACATTTCTTTGGTTTGAGAAGGAACCTAAGTACGTTTCATGTTCTTACATGAATGCTACTAGAGTACTAGAGTTGGGGTATACTACTGCACACTGTATCCAAGTTTTTTTTTTATCAATCTTACATTCATTCTTCGGTGAGCACTACTGGTAGTGTACTAACTAGTACTAATAGAGAGCGGCAACACCTACAGAATGGCTAGTACGACCTACACTTGTGTGGTTTTGCAGGAATGAGAAGTGATGCTGAATAATGAGGAAGCCTGCAAAGTGAGATGAAGTGTAAAATGGTACTCCTACTACTATAAAAATTTCAGTTGCCTATAGTTGCCTTGATACATGTACCGATAGGCGATAGGTGCTAGTTGTGCACGTGCATTTCTTTTCTTACAATACCAATAGGTTAGTCCCCATTTGAAATAGTCGAAAATCGTGTCAATGTTCTAGTTAACGTGGTTTGTTAAATCCGGATTAAGAATTTGTTTTAGCTTAAGATTACTCTAATCTAATTTATAGGTGAGAATTATAATAAGATTTCTTATAACAATTTTGGGGAAAATAAGTTATTAGCTATTGCTAGTTTAGATTAATGTTTGGATATCAAAAGACTCCAGTGCTTTCAAAATGAAGTGTTTATACGAAAAGAATATAGAATTTGGACATGGGATGACGCATGTAATATTATAGTTTTTTTTAGAATAATAAGCTTAAAAACGTTGTGTTTTTATTAGATTACTAATCCATATTATAAGTCGTTCCAATAAATTATCTGCTTTATTATAATTTTAAACCGGAACAAACCTTGACTAAACAAGCGAGCCATCTGATCGTGGGCCCTAATGTTTCAGAACGGTTCAATTTAGCATTACTGATGTCCTTATTCGTCTACATTTTCTAAGTTTGGGCTTACAGTTCTGACCACTAGCTAGTTAGGATATGTGATCCTCTTATCCATCGCAACCCGCTCCAGGTCTGTGATTTGTCGTCGCCGCCGTCGTCGACTCGTTGTCATCCAAACCAAACGGCGAGACGACTAAAGTGTCGTGGTCGAGTACCACTGGTAGGAGTAGTCAGTAGTGTCGCTGCGTGCGTGCTCTGCCGCAGATGGACGTGGTACAATTAACGGGGACCCCAATTCAAAAAACCAACATGCATGCCTTGCCTGCGTTCTGCTGCTGCTGCTGCTCCACATGACCACATGCGTCCAGCTCCATTGCTCCAACAGGCCAACCAGCCCCGTTACGCCGGGCAGGTGCCCCCACATGTCACAGACGCGCACGCGCGCACGGACGCACACAGCGACCGTTTTGAACTGGCCTTGGGGTTGCCGCGTCCGAGCCCACGCGGCTGTGTCGAAGCGTAGCCGTAGCGGATAGGCAGCGACGCGGGTCCCGTGCGCCAGTCGCGGCGAGCGAGCGCCGCGGCCCGAGGCAGCTAGCGTACGTGAATCGTGGCACGGCGCGAGCCGGGCGCGGCTAAGCAAAACGGCCGCGTCAACTACGGCCCCGGGCTCGAATCAGTGGCTCGGATTTAAAATCTCAGCGGCCCGAGATAACGGCAGCCAGCCAGTCTGCCTGCCTGCAGCTCTGCCCTGCCCTGCGTCTGCGTTTGCATGGCGAGCGCGCGCGCGCACAGGCGAACCAGGCGGGCAGGCCAGACGCGCGGGTTGCTGGTTAACAGACTCACGCGGCGCCGCGCATCGCCGCCACGCGGAACAGCGCGGGGACAGTTACTGCAAGCGGGCTAGCTTCTGGCTGGCTCCCCTGCGTGCGTGGCCGCGCGCTCGCGTAGTCGCGTGACATGGTGCGCTCTGCAGTCTGCACACAAAGCAGTTACTACTTACTAGGCCCGGGCGTCGCCACGATGGCGCGGCGCGCGCGCAACGCTTGCGGCTGCGGCGTCGCGCACGGATGGACGGTAGCTGCCTTCCTCTTCTAGACGACAAGGCTCAGAGTAGGGACGGTACTGTGTAGTAGTGTAGTACTGTACCCCTTGGTGAGGCTGTCAATCTGTCATTTGTGATCTGTGGGCTGTGGCACGGCCGACCCAACAACGGTTTGATGAATATATGCGTGAGTTTAGTTCAAAGGTGTTGGATGCTTGGGCTGCATGAGACCGGCGAATTAATTTGCGTTGCGTTTGTCATTCTTGTTCCGAACTTTGTTCGTAGTACCAGTAAATGTTCCCGTACCATTTGAGCAGATGACTTGACATGCCAACGAACAATGACTTCATTGCTATGACTGGCATGCAAACGAAACATTGTTACATTGCCAGAAAAGAGTGCCCCTAACACGTCTTTAAGTGGAAGTATTTTACTGGCGTTTGTGCCAGCATCGCATGCAGCTTCAAATGTAACCCAAGGGTAGACTCATTTTGAACACATTAATTTTACAAAAAAAATATAACACGCGTAATTAGTTTAATTCCTGTATTTTTAAAATTCTTTGTTTCCAACGAGGCCTGAGAGTTGTCGCAGGCAAAGTGCTGTCTTATGATTACATTTGGCGCTAAAGCCAGGGAAAAAAAATAAACGCTTGTAACGGTACGGCAGTTGATAGTAGTACTAGCTGAATGAGCACAGTAACTGGTGAAGGTAAGAATGCATGGCCGATACATTTTTTAGGTGCCTGACCGCACCTTTATTTGGACACTATTCCTTGTGATTTGTGAACTGCAACGCAGCCTCTTTTTTTCCCCAAGAGAGTGAAGACGGTACAGAGAAATACAGTAAGAATAGTACACAGTACTCTTGGATTGGACAGACGCGTTTCAAATTGCGAGATGCTACACGTACGGCTGGCTGCTTTCTATTGGCCACTTGGCAGTTGCGCCAAGCCTCCCAATTGCTAGCCCGGAAACGCCGAAAGCTAGCGGCAGCCGGCAGGTTTGCCCCGCCCGTCCAGTCGATCGATCGATCACCTGGATGGCTGGCCTGGCCTGGTCGCCTCGTCACATCCACCGAACCGGTTAGCTCTCTAGCCATTGCACGATCGTTGCGTTGTCGGTAGGGATGACGATTTTGTCCACGAGTTCACGTGGTCGATAAATATGTGTTTAAGCTTAAATTTATATTTATAGGATCATTGGTTTGGATATTTGATTATAATCAGGTCAGGTATGAGTAATGAGTTTGAGTTTAAGATTATAATAGTATAGTAGAAGTTTGTATTGCGAATAATATAATGTTGTCCAACTTTCACCGCTCGACTTCTGTTGTTATCGTATTGATTTCTGAACCCATGATTTTTTATTGGGTTTCGAGTACCCAACAGGTTTAGACACATGTTTAGTTTTAAATTTATAGGTTTCACGAATTTAGATTCGAATAGATTTACTTCAGACATACATGTTTTTACGAAAAGTTTTTAATCCTTTTACCATCCTTGCCGGTGGCCGGACGGGGCAGTCCGGTCATTTCTGCGCAAAGATCCTTTCAAACCGTATGGCTTTCCACGGAAAACGAGAAACACTGCGCTCCTAGCCTTTTTGCCCGCATCGCCATCTCCCTCCTTCCCCCTCCGACCAACACGGCAATACCTCCCTCTCACACCAAAAGCACCCGACCGTTGCCACCTAAGCCAGAGGAAAGAGGAGGGGGAGGGCCGACCACCCACGTCCGCGGACGCACGCTTCTCTTGTCTTCTCCGGCGA